>CM039720.1:11704322-11774322 GCA_022539455.1 Dendrobium nobile | reverse complement strand
GCCTCACTCACTTTATGTATTTTCTCTCTCTCTCTTTCTATATCTCACTAACTCTCTCTCTCTCTCTTACTTCTTTGATTAACTAATCCTTGCTTGTTTTTGTTCTCCGACTAACTCTATTCTTTCTCTCTTTATCTCTCTCCCTTCCCCCCTCTCTTTGTTTACTTTCCCTCTCCCTCACTCTTTCTCTCTCCCTCTCTCTCTCTCTCTCAATTTCTCTCACTCTCACTCTCTAGCTTCCTCTTTCCCTATATCCCTCCTATCTCTCTCTTTCCCTCTCTTGCTCACTTTATAAGTCATTTTCTCTCTCTCTCACTTTCTATGTCTCACTCACTTTCTCTCTCTCTTACTTCTTTGATTAATTATTTCTTGCTTGTTTTTCTTTGCCCACTAACTCAATTCTTTCTATCTTTATCTCTCTCTCTCTCCCTTCCCCCCTCTCTCTTTGTTTATCTTTTCGTCTCCCTCTCTCTTTCTTTTGTGGGCTTGATGAAGGAGTACATGCTAGTGACCTAAACCCTTTAGGTTTATATATGGTCGGTGGCGAGGAGTCATTAGTCCAATGCTTTGTGAAAGCCTTGTGCATAGCGGACTTGTTGATGATGAAATCCTCTTAGTTCATCCTTAAGCTTTATATGAACTTTAGAATATTTTCTTCGGTCCTTTGCTTTATGCTTTGGTGGATCTATTTAAAAAGGCATTCGATCCTTGTTTTGATGCTTTTACATATTTATTGAAAGATTTGCAGGTTTTTGGTTTGATTGGGAGTACCAAATGTAGGTAATACTTTAACCCTTATCAAGTTTAGGAGATTTTAATCTAAATCACTTGAGTTATAGGAAATGTGCTTCCCAATACTGAATCTACTGAAGTTGGTAGATTTGGAGTCCTCATTTATGGTTGAATATTTAAAGCCTATACACATTCAGTAGTTGTTCGGGACTCCTTCCCACAGGAACTTTGATTCTCTGGTCAATTAGGAGAATTTGGTAGACTACGATCACTTAAATTTGTCGAATCAAAGTAGTCTTTATACTTCCTACAGTCCTTACTGACGGGTTGACGAAGTGGGGGTTTCGCTACTACAGCCTTTCTTATGGTGTGTTGAGTAGACGAAGTTGCCAGCGATCCGACCATATTTGGGCTTGCTAAATCTGGCCTCTAACACCCATTCGAACCTTAAGCTTTAGGCTACTGAAAGACTTCAAGCTATTCTGGCTTGACTTGCTAGAGTTGTAGTCACAAAATTCTCTTTCCTTACCTTTAAAATCTTGGTACGTTGGAGAAGGTTATTCCTGAACTTTTAGAAAATCACCTACATATGCGTTGATAGCAGTAATTGCTATATCTTTCTTTGTGACGAAATATTCAGCATGATGATTTTAAATATTTATTCAGGGATTTTGGTGCATAGCACGATGTCGACTGAAATAAATATTTAAAATGCCCCTTATTTCACAGAGAGATTTTAAAATAAAATAAATTTAGAATTTTGAAATTTCAAATATTTATTTGGGATCTCGGTGCATAGCATGATGTCAACCCAAATAAATATTTAAAATGCCCCGTCTTACAAGGAGATTTTGGACAGACTTTGTATTTTGAGATTTTAAATATTTATTCAGGGATATCAGCACGTGACCCGATGTCGAACTGAATGAATATTTAAAATGCCTCCTCTCCTAAGGGGATTTTTAAATTCATTTTTTTAACAAGAGAATTTCAAAATATAAAATGTATATATGTTAATAAATATTTATAAAATAAATAGTACATTAAACATAACATTTTCTTGGGCAATTTTATGCGTGGTACTTCTTTAGGTATCGACCGTTGATCGGCGACATATGCCTTAGACCGCACAGTTCGATAAGTTAATAGGCTCCTCCCTGATACACCTTCCGACAATGAAGGGGCCTTCCTAATTAGATACAAATTTGCCATCGATTTTTTGGTGTGGGATAATTGGCCTTCTCAGCACCAGGACTAATTCTCCTTCTTAAATATCTTAATAAATTACAACTTTTAATGATTTCATCTACTGTGAAATTTAAGTGGGTGAATCAAATATGCTCATATTATTAATAGTTTTACTTGAATTTGTATGCTAGGGGCTAGAGCAAGGTTTAAAATTGCGCAATTGGGTATTGAGCCATTTTTTTTCGTGAGGCAAGGCGCAAGCCTCAAGGTGTTTTGAGGCGCAAGCCTCAAAATCCAAAACCTGCGTAAAGTGAAAATAAAGTTAAAAGTAATTTTTTATATAATACTCAGATAATATATTAAAGAATGACATATTAACTTTTTATTGAATTATGAAGTAATGAATTGACATACATATAAAATAAAAATTTACACAAGACGTAAAATGACAAGTGATAAATTACGTGAAATAGAATTGAAATCAAAATATTACAAGAATGAAACAACATGAAATATAGAAATCATGTACAATATCCTATAACATTAAGTTTAGCTCCAAATTCCTTCTTTCTTAGGTCCCTACTCATCCACATTCAATTCCTAAAAAAAGCTTACATGATTGGCAACAACTCAGAATCATCTACATTGTCATCAATGAGGGGGTCTTTATTTGAGTCTTCATCATAACAAATTGATCTCTCCCCTATCTAATCTTGTGGAGTTCAATGCCTCTCAATCTATTTCTTCTTTATTTATTTCAATCATCTTTTCCTTTCATAAATATTTGTAATTAATATAATGATGAGAATAATACTCCAAAATTTTTAGAGGAGGTGATGGTGGTGTGCGCTTTCAAGTGGTTCTTGACGATGGCTATGATGGTGGTGGCTATGGCCAAGGTGGTGGGCTAGAGGTTGAGGCTGTTGAGAGGACGTTGTTGCGGCTTTGGGGTGCATGAAGGCATGATTTGTTAGGGGATTTATTTTAGGATTTAGGTAAGTTTTAATAAATATATATATATATAAATCGGTTGAGGCGTACACCTCACGCTAGTGAGGGTACGCTTCACGCTAGTGAGTTGAAGCCAAACTGAGGCGTAAGGTTTTTTTCACTGGAATTGCGCTGAGGCGGGCCTCAAGGCGAGCCTCATATTGCGCAATTTTAAACAATGGGCAAGAGAAGTGCGTGGTTACTTTGTGCAAAAAAAAAAACAGTTGTTTCCTTTAGTTATATGTGCTACTTTTTCAATCTATTCAAACCTTTTTCTTTGCACTTATGCTTGTACAATCTAACAAAGCTGCTTCTTTTAAGGTAAAGTTGGAGGTTTGAGCTCATATTACCGCTCTAAGATCAAAATGTTTCTATTCTCTATAACATTGCACTTGTGATCATCGTGGTCACCTAAATTTCTGTTTGCTGATTTTGAATATCCCCAAATTGGTTATAAATTATGCAATTAATTTTTTTTAATTTCACTATAATTATATAAACAAGTAATTCCTTGTGATTTTTCTATTAAAGATAATTTGAGCCATCGTTGTACCTAAGTACATCATGGAGAGACATCAATCTAAACATAGTCATGCTTTTATGAGTAGAATAATGGTGTCTAGATACAGATGATGATGCAGAGTTGATTTAATTTGTCATTTTTTGTTTTGATAGTCTACATGTTGACATACATTTTTTATGAAGACTCGATAAAGATTACACTATATTTTGTTCATATACCTATTTTTTTTACTGATAGTTTAATTGATTTAAAGCGATCAAAGTCATCAGTAATTTTTCTCAAACAAGCCCTTTTAAATTTTAACTAGCCATAGAAATTCATATGAGTTTTATTTGTAATATGATTTGCAGTTTTAGTAGATGAACATCAGTTGAGACAAACTCACTTGTTAGTTAACACTAAAGATCATGTAAGAAGATAAGTAGAAGAACAAGGAAACACTACAGCTGCTGCTTTTTTTCACCTTTTTTATGTCTGGTTACATTATTAAATGTTGCATTGCTTTGAAGACTATTGTTCTTTTGCACTTATGAGTTGAGGTACCTCATAAGCCTTTTTAAATTTTAACTAGCCATAGATCTATTGACGTACCTCAGTCACTAAATTCCATCCTTATATATTATAATGTATGTACTTTGAATGCTGGTTTTTTATATTTAATAGATTGTAAATTAATGTTGTTAATGGGTTGGAAAACGGAATGGGATAGAATGCAGAGTTGCAATTCAGTGCTTTCTATTGGCATTGATAGAGCTTGAGTTTGAATCCTTTCATCTCCTAATCTCCTTCATTTGAATGTTTTTTTTTTCATTATTTTTCTATTGTCGATATTTTTCAGACCATTGAGGCACTATCATGTGTTCCTTCACCCAAACTTGCCTTGAGGTTGTACTTACAATGTGCAGAGGTTTGGAGACTTTCAATTGAGGTTATATCTCTATTCTGCCTTCAACAGTAGCTATTGTTTTTTATTTGATATTTTCTCAGGCTGCCAATGATTGTGATCTTGAACCCATTGCGTATGAGTTTTTTACTCAGGCATTTATATTATATGAAGAAGATGTTGTAGTAAGAAACTAGAATACAATTATTCAAGCCTAATTAGGTGTTATTATTTTATCAATGATTATTTGCCCAATGAAATATTTTGTTGTTAGTACTACTATTATTCATTTAGTTACCATCTTTTATTTTCTGTCTGTCCCTATGATCTATATAGGATTCAAAAGCTCAAATGACAGCAATTCATAATTATTGGACCTCTGTAGAGGATGAACGTATTGGGAGTTGAGAATAGAGATACGCTAACCCATAAGGCCACAGGGGTGGGTTTTTTACCCATGCTCATTCATTTTTAATTCTATTTATTATGAACTTCAGAGTTCATTTCTTCCTTTTTCCTTGGCAATATTCTGCAAAGCTTTAGAAAAAGCCTGATCAGTGCAGCCTAGTTTATGCTTGCGCACACCTCTTTTGGGTTGATGATCAAGATGGAATCAAGGATGAAGAAAGGTAAAATTTGTAGTTGCTTTCTTTCCTTTCCTTTAATGCTTTGAATTCTGTACCTGAAGACTTATTAGCAACGTCTTTGAGAGTTCTTGCAAACCCATTTTTTCTTTGGCATATTTGGCCATGAACTCTATATCTATTCATTCAAATTGGTCTCTTGTTATTTATGACTTCTCGGTAACTGCCTTACCTGAATGCTTGTTATTTGAGGCTATAATAGGTTCAGAAAGTCTACAATTTTAAGTATAAGTATTTGATTTCGCTCGTTTAGCCTAAAACGTCACTCTGAAGGGTTCTTTAGGCTTCAAAAATTTCAAATTGAGTATGTAATGCTAACAATGATTTCAAGAGATCCTTAAACAACTTAAAAGGCATATTCGGGTCTGAAAACAAACTTGAATGGCCCAAACTAAGTGTTGGTAGGCCTAGGTCATAGCCTTGTGCTGCCCACATCACTCACTAGCCTTAGGGGGCAAATTTGTTGTCCATAATTTTGCATTTTTAAAAATTATTTCCCATTTTAAATATTTAAAGAAGGAAAATAATCAATCTCATACTTTGAAAATTTCAAAAAAATAGTAAAATTTTCAAAAAAAAAAAAAAAAAAAAAGAATCTAAAAAAATATCTCTTCCTCCTATAAATCCTTTTTGAGTTTCAGGAGCGCACATTTTTTTCTCCTAAGGCTCCAATTTTCTTTTAAAAAGATGTCAATATTTGTCTTACAAGAGACATAACAACTGCAAGCAAGAAATAATAGGTATCATTCCTACAGGAGAATTTATGAAATCAATTGCAACACGCTATCTTCAAGTAATACAACAATTTTTTTAGTTGTCATACAAAGTTCTTCCCTTGCTAAATATAAGCAGGAAGAAAAAACTTCATTATAGTCCAACCCTTCAGTCTCTTTGTAGCCTTTGGCAACCAACTAAGCCTTGTAATGCTCATAATCCCATCTAATTTATACATGATCTTATAAAATCTTTTACAACATATGGGATTTTTTACCTTGAGGGATAGTAGTAGGTGACCATATATTATTTTCTTGTAGAGATCAAATCTTTGAATGCATCACCTCTTGCCACTATGTGTCTTTCTTAGCTTGAACGAAAGGATTTCATTAGACAGAATGAGAAATACTTGAGAAAAGACAAGTTGAGATGTAAAAAAAACTTACTATAGAGCTTGAGTTGTTTTAAGAAGAACAAGAACTATTTGAAGCCAGTGTTCATCATGTAGCTAATTGGTAATTAGTTGGAGATATCTCCATGGAATAAGAATTTTCTTATTATCACAAGTTTACAGATTTGGAATTTGCATAGATTTGCTATGGAAACAACTCTAGAAATTGACCATACTTCTCTTGTTGTAAAATACAAAAAAATTGGAAGCTTGTCAATCACTTGAAAGTACAACTAAGATTGATGTTACAAGGCAAGGCAATTACAAATACCAGAGGTCCTATTTTTCTAAACATATTGAGATTGTATTAGATCAGTGGGGTCACAATCAAAGATGTGCAACACTGATATATAACATTTGTTGAAGATCATTAATCCTTAACTATTCAAATGGAGTTGGAGATCATGTATCACCGACAATCACATATTTGAAAGATAACACAATTGTTGACCCCATAAAGCCACATTGAGTTGAACTTAATTTTGTTAATCACAAACATATAGTGGAAAAGTTCTTATATTTGTTTGTGCTTTTTAAAGATATTCAAGGTAAAGTCATAAATCTATCCAACAAACCTACCACTAAAACTTTGGCTGCATAATTAGGCGAATGCAGACTCGAATTACTACCATTAAAACCAATTGGACTAAAGGCCGACTTCTCTATTGCCGCCTAAAGTTAGTCGGTGAGTCATTTTGAGTGCTTTGGTTCACTCCATGCTCCAGTCAACCCACTCAAATTTATTTTGTTAATTTTTTTATTTATTATTAATGTTTGAAATTTTATTAATGTACAATTAAAAAAAAAACTTATAACTTCATGGATATCCGGCTGAAAAAATAAATATTTTGTTTATTAACTAATAACATTATTTAATATCAAGATTATTCATGAATAATAGAAAATCTATGTCATATAAAACTATTTACCTAATTATATAAAATTTATCATAATAATTATAATTATTTATAGTAATAAATTTTTTTCATCTTTATAATGATAATATAATTGAAATATTTATAATATGAATTTTTATTTTTAAATTTTTAGTCACGTGCATTTAATGCACAGGCATTTTTACTAGTACATATAAATGTATTTATAAATATATAGCATATATGTATACATATAATTATATTTCTATGTATATGTATATATATGTACATACATATTCTCACATGGCTAATTTACATCGGTAATAGGCATTTTTTAGGAAAAGGTAGATGTGGTTTCCTCAAAATAAAAAAAATATTATTTAGAATTTACAAAGTAATAAACTCTTTTATGACCTTCAAAATTTATATTAATTTTAAAATCACTTCAACTATTATTTCTTTAAAAATGTTCACAGATATAGGGTTTCATATGTGTATCCTAATAGGATAATTATACCAAAATTTTCAAAATAATATGCACGCATATCGACAACTAATCCACCTGATTTGGACAACATAAATTATAATTGATCAAATGATGAGGCATTCTTTTTTTTTTTTTTTGAAACCGTGCAAAGAGCAATCAATTAAGCGACTGAAGAAGAAGAAAAGCCTAGGTACAAACTAACTTGATATCATCACATCTTTGATCAAATCAATAAAAGGAATAGGGATATTATCAAAAGAAAAACTATCAAACATAAAATTCCCATCTATAGCTAAAGTAGCGCACAAATCAGCTACCTTATTATAATTCCTATTAACATGATGGAACACAACCTTATTAAAGTCCTTCAGGAATAAAGATCCTTGCCCGACCAATTATCCATCTCCCAATCAATTTTCTTTAAAGAATTTTGTAAACAAGTAATCACATTGATATTATAACTTTCGATGATAATACCTTTTATTTTAAGCATCCAAGTTTGAATGAAGTCTCTAATATCCACAATCACCTCCATCTCTAGCTGTGCAATGTCCCAATGAATTTTGTGTCTTCCAAAAGCCAGAAGAAGTCTTCCCTTATGATCCCTTAAGATACCACCAATACCTCCTTGGTTTGAGATTAACAATGATGCATCCACATTTATCTTGATCCAATCTAGTGGTGGAGGGCGCCAAGTATCACATAACTCCCTAGGGAGATTAGCACCCTAGCTAACTAGATGTGGAGAAGACATTAAAATAGCCAATGATAGTACATTTGCAGCCACTAAAGCACACGGCAAAGCTGCTTTCTCATGCTTCACTAAATTTCGATTTTTCCAGTTCAAAAACACAGCCACACAATAAATACTAACCATTCCTGAATTCTGGACATTCAATGATGAGGCATTCATGATCGTGATTACAGCATGACTCATCAAACAAAAGTATTGATCACAGTGAGATTTGCGATGAAATATTAATCACGATCATGGCGAGATGCATGATCAAATGAATAAAAAATATTTGTATGTGTATAGAGTATGATCCAAATCAAGAGGCCCGCATTGCAATTATCGAGTGTGTGGGGTATCATGACAATTGAATAAAAAAACTTGAAGTCAACCAAAATGTATGTGCAATGGTCGAGCATATGTAATGACTATGACATTCTATTGGGTTTTTTACGTTCAACTTTTATTACTTGACATGCGTTACACTTAAACACAAAATCAATTATATCTTTCTTTAATCTAGGCCACCAGAACAGTGACTTCAAATCTTTATACATTTTTATACTACTAGTGTGAATGTAGTAGCTTGAAAAGTTAGCTTCAACTAAGATCTTTTAAATCAAATGAAAATCCTTTGGTATCCCAAGATGTCCCTTACTTCTGATCCATGCTTGGTCATCAAGGTTAAGATCTTGCCTTTATCTTGATTGAATTTGATTCATTAATTGATGTTATTCCCCACTAGATTTATCCACCTGTCAAACTCTTTTGCACAAAATAAGTTGTACTATCATTTGATGTAGGTTATTAGGGATTTGATCCTTTTAGCTAATCGCTTCTAATCTTAATACTATCAAATGTTTGAACAATTTATTCTATGATATATCAACCACTTAAGAAAACTCAATTTGAATCCGTATTGATGTTTAAAATTTTTTTTTTTTGAGGATGTGAAATCTAAATTCATTGAGAAATCAGAATACAACAACAACAATAATCCTATGTCCCACTATGTGGGGTCGTCTACATGAATCCTTTATCTCCATTGTATCCTGTTAAAAGTCAAACTCTCGTTTAAGTTTAATAAAGAAAGATCATTTCTAATATTTTCTAACCAAGTCTTTTTAGGCTTACCTCTACCTTTCTTAACATAAGTCAAATCTAATAACTCTACTTTCCTAACCGGGTCATTGGACGACCGCCTTTTTATGTGACCAAACCATCTAAGATGACTCTCTATAATCTTATCTTCCACTGGAGCTACTCCAACCTTTTCACGTATATGCTCATTTTATCATGTCTCTAAGGGTAAAACCACTCATCTACCTGAGCATCCTCATCTCTGCAACACTTAACTTAGTATTATGCTTCTCTTTTAATGGCCAGCATTTTGCACCATAAAGCATTACAAGTCTCACAACCCTCTTATAGAAGTTTCCCTTAAGTTTGAGGGGGACTTTTCTATCACACAACAAGCCCGATGCATTCCTCCGCTTCAACCATCCAACTTGAATTCTACTTATAATTTCCCCATCTATTTCACCATCACTCCGAACAATAGATCCAAGATATTTAAAATGTGTACTCTTATTAATAACTTGATTGCCCAAAGTCACAATCCCTCCACTAGGTCTATTACTACTAAAATTACACTCCATATATTCAGTTTTAGATCTACTCAAGCGAAAACCTTTAGACTCTAAGGTTGACCTCTTTCTAACTGTATCCAACTTTTTGTCTCTATCTCAATTACTTTTTCTCCCTCATTTCTCTAACATATCAAATATCCAGTTAGCTATCTAACAAGCATCTTGGCATCTAAGCTAAACGCCATTGCAACTTTGAGTAGTATTTTTTATTGTAGCTCATCTCACATTGATGCATATTTATTCTCTTTATACTATGCTGAAACAAAGAAAAAGTATTTGTTTCTTTGTCCATCGATAAATCTTATTTTATGGCCACCAATATTATAATATTTAATACAAGCACATGAAAGACGAAAGATGATCGTATTGAGTATTTGAGTAACAAAGAAATGGATATCAAACTAATTGGTATAATTTAATTAGTACATTATATTTTTTTTTTCAAATACATTTGAATGCATGTATTTGCATCTATTTATGAAAGTAGATGTCACCTAGCATCAGTATTTTGACCTAGTTTGTTTGTTTCATGTTATAACCATTAAGATTGGCTAATTTATTCCCTTGCTTTACATGTGTAGGAATAATAGTTAGAATATACACTTATTAAGATGATGAGCCAAAGTTGTCACTTACTTCTGATCGACAACTAATACACCTAATTTGGTATCCAAAGATGTCCCCTTACTTCTGATTGATGCTTGGTCAGCAAGGATAAGATCTTGCCTTTATCATGATTGAATTTGATTCATTAGCTTATGATATTCCCCACTGGATTCATCTGCCTATCGAACTCTTTAATACAAAGTCAGATGTACTATCATTTGATATAAGTTATTAGGGATTTGATCCTTCTAGCTAATCACTTTTAAATGTAATATTGTCAAATGTTTGATCAATTTATTGTTGTAAATTAGCATCCAATTGGCATGTCAACTAAATTTTCTATTTAATGCTTTAGCCACCACATTGGGCTGTATTGGATATCAAGATCATAATCCTTGATTAATTCTAATCATTTATGTTGTCTCAAATTTAATTCCTTATTGTAAAATATATATTTTAAATTTTTGTGATTAGAAAATACTTCACATCTTACACTATATAAATAATGTCTCCAGATTTTCAAAGCTAACACTATTGTAGCCAACTCTAGGTCATGGGATGGACAATTCTTTATCATTAGTGTTGATATTAAGATCCATTAAAAAATGACACAAGATAATAATGTAGTCGGGTAGAATTATAGGTATGTAAGAATATGAAATTTTTTGGATCCTTAAAAAACATAAAAATAAGAATATCTTCAAAATCTCTAGGAAGGCCATTAAAAGCCACGAAATATGGATTCCTTCTGAGATAACCTTTCATATATAACTTTATTACTCCTTTATCGTGTTTACTCGTTACATCAATTAAACTAGCACCCACCTCAAAGGTAAAATGCATGTAGAAAAAAAATTGATTTACTCAATTAAGAGGAAAAACTGAATATATCTATACTACTGTAAAATGTGGATTATGATTTTGCCATTAAGCCTCATTATTATTTTTTTAATTAAAATTAATCTGCATTGTTTGATTTGTGCCTCTTCAAATTCCGCTCTAGTCTATCCTTTTCTTTCTTCGGCTTCGCGTGAGGAGTTTTGAAACCATTTCTTTTTTCAACTTCACATGAGGAGTTTTGAAAGAGTCCCTAAAAGGACCTTCTTAGCCTTCTTCTCCTCTCTCATAGGAAGTCAGGCTTCGCGTAAGGAGTTTTGATAGAGTTGGTAAAAGGACTTTCTTCGCCTTCTTCTTTTCGATCGGAGGTTACGACAGATTCCTCTTCTCATGGTGGGAAGGAGAAAACAAATTGAGTTGTTGAAATTGAAAGTCATTACGGGATTGGAAGTCATGATGAGAATTCGCTGAGAAGGTAAAGATTGTTTCCTCCTTTTTCTCCTTGAGTGCTTCTTCAGGATTGGAAATTCTATGTTTTTTTCTTTTTTTTTTTAATTCATTAAAAAGCTTAATTACTTCTTACTTTTCTGTGATACTTAAGTTCAATCTTTGCTTAAATCCTACTACCAAACAACATTAATTTGTTAAAATTTGGAGAAGAGGTGTTTTGTGAGGAATTTCTTGGTGTGGTGGTGATGATATCTTCACTTAAGACAACAACTTTGATACGAGTATATAAGAAATGGCACAATCGTAAGCCTTACAATGCCCACTAAATTATATATTTACTTGTTTATTAGTTCTTGTAAATTATGTAAAAAAGCATGAAGTGTTTTTTTTTCCTTGTGTGAATTATATCTTCAGTCAGGTGAGAAAGAAGTTTGGACTTCGTGAGAAGCACAACGATTATGTGGAGAGAGCTAAGTCATTTCATAAGAAAGAAGAGACTCTTCATGTAGGGTTTTTTTAGTAATATTCTATAGTATAATGGCCACATATGTATCAGAAAGGGTTCTAATGAGATTTGAGGATATTTTGGTTTTATAGAGACTTGGAGAGTAAGCCATGTCCAAGAACCCAGATGAGTTATATTTCAAGATGATAAGTTTGAGAGTGATTGATGGAGCACATAAACCAAAGTAATAAACCATCAACACATTATTTTATCTTAATTTTTCAACTTTTCATTTTTTTTTGTTTTGTTCAGCTTTTTGTTTAATTATTTGACCATCTTTTTAGGAGCCAAGCAAATAAGTATAGCCACGATGAACACATGCTGATGAAGACTTAAGATATTAGATATGTCATTCAAAAACTATAGACTTTTGGTTTAATTGTGATACATAAAAAATTGATTTTATGAATGAAATTCTAACTTATGTATTACTTTTTATGTGCTTTTGCTGAAACCTAAGAAAAAGCTAAAGTAAAACCTGAAGCATGAATTACATGGTTGTTCACTTTCTCCTCCATCAAACAAATGGGGAAAGCTATTTTCAATTCATGTTCTTTAATATTCCTTTTCCATTTCATTTTCATTTCTTCTCTCTTAACTCTAGACCAACTGGAGCTATCCTCAATTGTGGTAATGAAAATTTTGTTTATTAATTTATAGCAATAGATGAAGAAACTCTATTTTATGAATGAGAATTACACTCTATACCCGATCAAATCATTGAATTTTTAACATGATCTATATTATATATATCATTATAAATATATAATGCCCAACATTTTCTTGTATGTCAATCACATTACTCTTATTTATAATGTCATATAAATGTGTTCATAATGCATTGACTTTGTCGATATTAAAAAAATGATATGTTTGATAATCGATTAAATTGGTTGTTATTCTAACTGATTCGTTGAAATTTCCTTGAGTGGCATTCATTTTTTTGATTCATAGTTAAACTGAGTACGCCACTTTATTATCCATGCTGTTCATTTCTTCGTGAGGTGTATGATGATCAACTTTATATTAATTTATGAAAAGGGGTGGACCTTCTAGCATTGTATCCATGAGTGTGTTATTTTTCTCATGCAATTGTAGTCTTTTAGTGAGTGAGAGTTGTAGTGGGTCATTGGCAATAATGGGTCATTAGCTGTTGACCTCTCACACAAATAAAAAGAGAGATATAATAACAAAAATTTGCTCTACTCATTACCTGCCACAGCTTGCTAGACATATCCTGTGCGCAAATCCAGCCAAAAATCTCGCCTTAGCTACAATAGTCATTTCCTCTGCAAAATGGCATCGAAGCGTCGCTTCTCCCGTCATGTCTGCTTGAATCCCGCCTCGAAAGCACACCTATTTGCATCGTTAAAATGAGAATCGAGCGAAGTGTTCAGCTTCTTTGCCTTAGGCACAAGATCTTGTACTTCGAAATCGACCCTGACCACTGCCTTGTTCGACCACTTCTTCCTGCCAAACCTAATCGACATCTCCCATACCTGAAGCTTCATAAGACTCATCCGATTTCCCTACCACAAGCTGCAAGTCAAAGTTCTGTAGCTCCCTTCCATACATCCTACCCTTTCTCCCATCCCGTCGAGCCTTACAAACCCACAACTAAACTTCGTCTCCTCTTCCGATCTCCCATTCTTCTTCCCGCATCTGATGCCTCCTCCAACTATTGTAAGCATCCCGACGCCCAAATCCTCTGTAGATCAAATGCAGGCCCCACTCTAACTCCACCGAATCTTGACCTCCACTCCTACAAATGCCGACCCTCACACAAATAGCCCCAATCGAGCATATCCACACCAAACCAAAGCCTTCAATAGACCTATCTCCCTCTTCGAATCCTACCTCCCGCGAGAGAAATTATTGGGTCAGGTGACCGAAGCCATCTCTCCGTTCGGTCGCCAATGGAAATGCAACATCTGTTAGGCGTTTTTTTAATTTAATATTAACGCTTTATGTCTTGTCAGAGTTAGCGACCCGACCCGATAACGCTTTTCATTTGAATTCCACAAAATAAAGAATGGAAACGCCGCGCGACATCTTCACTGTTACTCCAGCTCCAGCTTTGGTAAGCGCTCTCGGATTCCTCCATTTCCTTCGGTTCTGCATTAGCTTATTCCTGCCGGAGGTAGACGACGAACCTGTAGAAGATCATAAATCAGGAAGAGGTATGGTTGCGCCTAACTTGCGCTTTACTTGCGCTTTCGTTGCGTTGCGTTTAAGTTATACGTTAAATTTTAGGGTTTAGGGTTTGGTTATAATTTTTTCATAATTTGTTAATGTACTGTTCAAATGTTTATTTTCTGATTTTTCACGCTTCTTCTCTTCGTAAACGAATGACTTTAATGGTTTAGTAATAGTTGTATAACTAGCATATATGTTCAATGAGGTGTTAAATATTTGTTTAGTTTTCGGAATTTGAAACTTCTTGAAGCTAAATAATTACGAAATGTGAAGTTGCGCTAAGGTTGCGCTAAGGTTGCGCTAAGGTTGCGCTATAGTTGCGCTATAGTTGCGCTACGGTTGCGCTACGGTTGCGCTACGGTTGCGCTAAGGTTGCGCTACGGTTGCGCTATGGTTGCGCTATGGTTGCGCTATAGTTCTGATTTTTCTTCTTTTTATAGATGAAGATTCCATATCAAAGGCCAGTAACATCTAGATGTTATGTTACATCTTTCCGTAAACATTGTGATGCTTATGCCGAGATCATTGATGATGAAGTGGAACAAACATTAAAGGATCTGAACATTCATCAATTTTTGAAGTTCCCCGCTTTCCAGCAGTGCATACCACTTCTTTTTGAAGTTCTTAAATTTTGGAGTCCTGCTGATGAAGGCTTCATCGTCCTGGGTCATGTTTTGAAATTCACTTCTGACGAGGTTGCTTTGTTGATAGGTAATATTTTGAATATGGAAATTTTATTGCTATATGTTTTTTTAACTTTAACGACTGATATTTTCTGACAGGTATGCCAAACAGAGGCATTGATATAAAATGGAGGATTGATCCTCTAAATGGACCTCTGTCAACTGAAGTTAAAACAGATATTGCAAAATTAGACAGATTAGCTGATAATGCAACAAAAATTAAGACCTTTATTATGTTTTTGTTATCTAACCTTTTCTTTCCCCTAAATAGTCATAAAACCCCTAGAAGGCTCACAACTGTTGCAAATAATTTAAGTGAGTTCGCTTCAATTAATTGAGCTTCAAGCTTAAGGAACTTCATGGTTGAGGAGTTCAACACAATTTTTGAGAAGTATAAACTCCAAAGACCATTGGGTTACATCAATGGTTTTTTTCCTCTTCTACTGGTACGTTTCCACTCCTACTGGTTATTCTACATGTTTAATGTTTTTTAATGTTAAATTTAAAATTTTTATGTTTGGAATTATACAGATTTGGTTTTTGGAACATTTTTCTTTGAATAAACCAACAGATTCAGAATTAAGGCCCCGTTTTCTGAGATGGCAGGGGTATACAGAATTATACTTCACTCAAGAGAATGCAGCAAAAATATTTAAATTTTTAAAGATTAGTGAGGTAATTTTTTAGCTTACATTATACAATTTGCGCTATGGTTGCGCTATGGTTGCGCTATGGTTGCGCTATGGTTGCGCTATGGTTGCGCTATGGTTGCGCTATGGTTGCGCTATGGTTGCGCTATAGTTGCGCTATGGTTGCGCTATGGTTGCGCTTTGGTTGCGCTATGGTTGCGCTTTAACAAATTTATATGTTTTTTGTAGATTTTTGCTTGTCTTGAAAATGTTAGCAATGAAGAGGCCGAAAAGTACGGGGCTGATATTATTGCCATAAAGAACTCTGAAACCCGTTCAGGCCATGAACCACTGAAATTGCAGTCACCCCAAAAGATAAAGGCTTCCGCAAGAAAAAAACTTGTCACCACCCCACCTCCCTCCCCACTTCTCTCTCCCCCTCTCTCCCCTGATTCTCCACATATTGAACCACCAAAAACTCAAACTCCGCCGCCGTCAACTCAACCGTCTACTCGTCCACCTACTCAAAAAATTTCCATTAGTCAACCTTCTGCTGAACAGCCACCTATTACAAGGGCAGATTTAGAGGCTGTTCAGAATAAATGTTTTGAAATATTTGAGAAAATGTTGAATAAAATTCAAGAAAATGTTGGAGCTAGATTGGATCGGCTTGAAGATAATGTGGAGAAACTGCAGGCAGATCAAGACTCCATGAAGTACAAATTTATTGAATTTCAAATACAGTGTGATCACAATCAAGAGAAGCCGCATATATCCAGTTCTGCCTCCAGCTTCCAATCAGTGAATAATACGGCTTTGCATCCTTCAGCACAAGCACCAATACAAGTTGTTCATCCACCTCCACCAATGGTAAAAGAAATTCCTCCACCTCCACCAATGGTCCAAGAAATTCCTCCACCTCCACCAATACAAGTTGTTCCTCCACCTCCACCAATACAAGTTGTTCCTCCACCACCACCAATGGTCCAAGAAATTCCTCCACCTCCACCAATGGTCCAAGAAATTCCTCCACCTCCACCAATACAAGTTGTTCCTCCACCTCCACCATTGGCTAAAGAACTTCCACAACCACAAATACAAGAAGTTCCTCCACCATCGGCCAACGTTGTGCCACCACTAAAAGCTAGTTCATCACCGAAAAGAAAAAGAGAAGATGGTGAAAAAGAGGAGAGTTCATTAAAAAAAGTCGTTCCATACGTAAAGAAGAACACCAAAGAGGTTATCTCTGTAGATAATATAATAGTTGAATCACATCCTGCATTGGAAATAATGGACTATCCAGGGAAACCTTTTCTAGCAGAACAAAAACAACAATTTATGGATGAATGTTTCAAAAAATTTAATACAAAGTAAGTTTAGTTCTTTTTTGGTTGCGCTATGGTTGCGCTATGGTTGCGCTATAGTTGCGCTATGGTTGCGCTATGATTGCGCTATTGCTGCGCTATGGTTGCGCTACGGTTGCGCTATGGTTGCGCTATGGTTTGCGCTATGGTTGCGCTATGGTTGCGCTTTGATTGCGCTATAGTTGCGCTTTGGTTGCGCTATAGTTGCGCTACGGTTGCGCTATGGTTGCGCTATGGTTGCCCTATGGTTGCGCTCTAACATTATTTTTTTTTTTTTTTGTAGGGAGCACAAAATATTTGTATCTGGAAACATTGAAATAAAAAGATCAGATATTGACATTCTGCTCATAAATGATTGGTTAGGTGATAACCATGTTGATGCATTTGCTTACTTTTTACTTGAGCAGAGTAGGTTAATGGCGGAGAAATTTCAACGTTATTTATATATTTCTCCATTGTACAGGGTAAGTATAAATAATATTTTAATATTTTTATTTCACGTTTCTTTTTCCTTATGGAACTGAATTACTGCAGGTATACAAGTCATTAAATCTGGATTATCAAATTTTTATCGAACACATTAATCCAGTTTCAGTTCAACAAAGCAAACTTATTGTTCAACCCATAATTTACGAGAAGCACTGGGTTCTTCTTGTTGGAAAATTGAAGGAGAATGTCTGGAAACTCTATGACTCATTACCTAATCCTGAACACAAGCATATTTGTCATAAAGTTGTAAGTGCAATTTAAATTTTAAGTTGAATCCAGATTATTACTATGTTTATATACATAATAAATGTTTAAAATGTTTTATTCGTACAGATAAATTATTTGCACGAGGACGCCGTAGGATGCTTTTCTAGCGATATAACAAAATGGAACGTCCAGGCGGTTCGTGGAATTCCAACACAAACAAACAGCTACGATTGTGGAATGTTCGTTTGTAAATATATGGAAAAGGCAGTCCTACGAAAGAAAACAGACTGGAGTGCTCTTAAGGATTGGCAAAACCACATGCCAAAATTTAGGGCAGAGTTAGCATATTTTCTTTTTCTTCAAACAAAGAAGTAAACAATCTGTAACTTATTGTAAATATTGTCCATGAATTATAAATGTACATTTTATCATGTTATTATATAGTTTTTTTTTGTTTAATAACATGTGCATTTTCTGTAACTTCTACTTTGTGTATAATCTGTAGCTTCTGCTCACATATTCTGTAACTTTTATATTTTCTTCTTCTCCTTTAATGAAGTAAACATTCTGACCTTAGCGTTTCATAGCGCAACCATAGCGCAACCATAGGGCAACCATAGCGCAACCATAGCGCAACCGTAGCGCAACTATAGCGCAACCAAAGCGCAACTATAGCGCAACCAAAGCGCAACCATAGCGCAACCATAACGCAACCATAGCGCAAACCATAGCGCAACCATAGCGCAACCATAGCGCAACCATAGCGCAGCAATAGCGCAACCATAGCGATAAACATTATTACATTTCAAATTTAAACTTTAGCTCATTTTTATTACAACCAATAAATGAAATCAATCAGTACAAATAAATATTATTACATTACATTGCAAATTCATTAAATTCCAACTCCGCAGAAAGAAAATCCATCATCAATTTGGTGTATTCAGCTCCAGGTTGGCTTGATGGTATGCCAGTTATATATTCCTCACTGAAACATTCAGGCATGCTTGAAAAGTTCATCTGAGTTGAAGTAGGTTGTGTTGAAGAAGGTTCATCCATTGGGTTATCACCAACCGAAGACTTCTTATCTGTAAGCTTACTCTTAGGCCGTTTCTTCTTCTCCCAATGGCTTTTCAGTCTTGCATTTGATATGCCTTTAGGTCTACGCTTTAGAGGATCTTTCAAATTAGCAGTTCCACCTTGGGAACTAGGAACATCCTTCTCATTTCTTTTCTTGCCACCAAGAATTATGTATAATTTTTTATACATGTCTTGCAATGATGAAAGAATAAACTCCTCTGCCTCCTCATTCCCTTGAGCTTCCGTGCTCATTTGATATGCAAACCTGCTCACCTGATTTCTGAATATGAATCCCCTACCACTTTGGAAATTATTACTTCTTTGAGAATTAAGCAAGTAACCTGAATAAAAAACTTGTCGAGCCCTTGCTGACCAACGAAGCAATAAGTATTTCTTAGGGAATTTAGCTATATCCAACTGTTTAAAAACCCTCAAACAATGAGAACACATCAATCCCATGGTTTTATACTTCTTACAGCTGCATTGAATGTTACCTTCTGTTGCATCAAATTGAACAACCCAAGGATGGTTTTGATTTTTTTTCTCTATGTAGTTGACTAGAAACTTCGAAGAATCAGTCGAGACAAAATCTATACTCATTTCTCCCACAGCCTTTATAAATTCTTCCTCAAAAATTGAATATATTCTTCTTGAGTAAAATCTAGCTGCTTGTTTTAATATTGAGCTATTCTTTATCACGGGAACAATTTCAGATTGACTGCATTTGTAATCCTCGTCCTGCTCATTTCGCCTCCAATTCATCAGTACCTTTTCCAAGCCAAGAAAACAATCAGTTAATGAACTTGTTGGCTTTGAAATGCCATGACACACATTATTAGTACACTCACTACGCTGCGTTGATAAAATGCCCATGCAAAAAGAATCCTTGTTGAAAGCAGTTGACCACTTTCTCCTTATCTTATAAAGATCCTGCAACCATTCATGGTTATGAAGATTCCCTTCCTTGATCATTTCATCCCAGGCTTCCTCAAACACTTCCTCAGAATCACACCACCTCATACACTTATGGAAGAGTCCTCTAACTTTATTATTGCTATTGTAGATAGAAACTTTTGATGGAACCTTTTTAAAGATGTGCCATTGGCATAATCTATGACGAGTGTGAGGTAATGTAACTTCTATGGCCCTGGCCATAGCTTGGTCCTGATCAGTGAATATTGTTGTTGGATATTTATTACCCATTATTCGTACAAATGTTTTAAACAACCATGTAAAACTTTCAATTGTTTCCTCTGACAAAAAAGCAAGCCCAAACAAAATATTCTGCCAATGATTGTTAACACCAACAAATGGCGCACAAACAAAATTATACTTGTTCAGCCTGTAACTAGTATAAAAAATCAACACATCTCCAAAACATTCATAATCTATCCTGCTTCTGCCATCAACCCAGAAAAAATTTACCAATCTATCCTCATCATCATATTGAACATCCCATGCGAACATGTGGTCCTCAACTTGTCGATATTTAAATAATTGAATCAAAGAATTAGTGTCACAAATTTCAATCCTTGCTCTTTTCTCCTTCTGAATAAAATTGTATGCATCCCTCTTAGAGAATCCGACATTCTCACATCCACCAACTTCCTCTGCAAGGTAGGCATATGCATCAACGGTTCTAATACCTGCATCTGTCATTGATTTGAGGACGGAAGCTTTTTCCTCAATCATATTCCTACATGATCTTAAAAGGTGTCGGTCAGCTGGGCTAGCTAATTCATGGTTGTGGGATTCAATAAATCTTTTGACATGCCAGTAACCATCTTCATCTGTGACAAACCTCACCATGGCTGGACAACCAGTTCTGACAACTGGTCTAGTGAATCTCTTTCTCTTTCCTGAATTATGATCATCACTTTTCTTGAAACCAGCTTTTGAACAAACAAAGTCCTTCGATTTTATCTTTCTAGAATTTGGCCAAAAACTGTGATGATCCTTTCGGACACTAAATCCATTATCGTGAGCATAAGTGCAAAAACATTCATATGCTTCTGTCTCATCTTTATAAACAGCCTGAAAGAAAAAGTAAAGCGCAATTAAAGCGCAAGTATAGCGCAAGTATAGCGCAACTATAGCGCAACTATAGCGCAACCATAGCGCAACCATAGCGCAACTATAGCGCATCTATAGCGCAACCATAGCGCAACCATAGCGCAACCATAGCGTAACCATAGCGCAACCATAGCGCAACCATAGCGCAACCATAGCGACAAGTTCAATTTTTTTTATTTATCATCTTCAACCTAAAATCAATAATGAAACCTAAGAAACAACAACATTAGATTTTCTTTTTTTTTTTTAATTTTTCGACAAAAGAAATTTATTCTGCTTAAAAATCGCAAAATCAAAGATCCTAAGACTAATGAGCTGAAACCTACGTCTTCTTTCTGCGGCGATAATATTAAAACTAACTGTTTACAACTTTCTAACTTACCGATATGTTGAAACCAGAGGAATTGCCGGCTAAGTTAGGTGATTCATGCACCAGCCCTTTCGATTCATGCATCCTTTCCGATTCATGCATCCTTTCCGATTCATGCACTCCCTCTTCCATGCCCTCTTCCACCTCCCTCTTCGCTGAGCAGTCCATTTCTTCTTAGCAATTTTCTGGCTCGTTTTTTCTTCTACAGCAGTCTTTATTGCGTCTTTCGCGGCTTTCAAAATGAAAAAATAGGGCAGCAAATGCTTAAAAGATCAAATGAAAAGCGTTATCGGGTCGGGTCGCTAACTCTGACAAGACATAAAGCGTTAATATTAAATTAAAAAAACGCCTAACAGATGTCGCATTTCCATTGGCGACCGAACGGAGAGATGGCTTCGGTCACCTGACCCAATAATTTGCCCACGCGAGAACCCAACCAAGCCCTTCAACCTATAGCCGAAACTTCCTGCCCTAGCCGAATCCTCTATCCCGTTGACCTCCGAACCTGCTTCCACCGCATAGACCCGACCTTCTTCCTCGTGGATAGCTCTTCCATAGCCAAATTCAAACCTCCTTTCTCTGCCATAGCTGACTGATCCCCATCTTGTCAAACTCCCTGCGACCGAATGCCTAACCCAAGGCGAGTACCCGACCTAGCCAACATCTTCTTCACCTCTCCAAGCCAAGTTCCACTCTTACCTCTCCTTCCAGATATAGACGCAAGCAACCGACCACCAGTCGGCCTCCTCACCCGATCTCCCTCATAGTAACAGAACAGGGTATATTAGAACTTTTTTTCTTATTATATTTATTACTGTTGATATTAATGATTATGATTTATATTTGTTATTGTTATATTATTATTATAATAATTATTATTGATTTTAATATTATCATTACTTATTTATTACTATTAATATTATTGTTAATAATAATATTCTTATTAATGACAATATTAGCATTATCAATAATAATGATAATAATAATTCCATTATATATATATATATATATATATATATATATATATATATATAAAAGAGATATTTAAAAAAAAGATGAAGAAGATGGGGAGATTCAAAAAAAAAAAAAAAAAAGAGAAGAAAAAGAGAAAGAAATAAGGGAAAAAAGAAGAAAATAAATAAAAAGGATAGAGAGAGATGAGAAGAACTAAAAAAAAAAGAGAAGAGTAGGTTTCAAAAAAAAAGAAAGAGAACTGGAAAAGAAATTTTTTCATATCATTGTCGTCACCATCATCGCCAATTCTCTATGTGCTGGTATAACCTTTCTGACTCAAAACCTTATTTTCACCGTTAGTGAGACACTAGAAAATCGCCCATGCACGCTTTTTTTAGCCTGGTGGGAAGGGAACGCGATGCGACACCTATGGCAAGGCGGTTAAACTCCGTACATGCTTTTTTCTAACGTGACGGGGACGAATATAAAACTACGCATTTTCAACAAGTGCCTGAAGACCCATACATGCCTTTCTCTGTCGTGGTGAGATTAAAGATTTTTAGCCGTGGTGTCATCCGACACCGACCGTGCACGCTTTTCTCTAGCATTGCGGGAGGCCCAGAGTCCTGAAATTCCCCCTAAACAGGGAAGATGCCGGGAGGCTGTCGAAATTCAATCTGAAAATGTATAGGACTTTGACAAAAAAAAAAAAGGGGACCAAACTTGCAAAATTTTGAACAACAGGGAACTTCAACTTGATTGAACAGAGTGGACTCAAGTGAATGTGAATTGAATCTAAAATAAAATGCAAGAAGCCTAAAATTGAATGAATTAAACTTGTATCTGATTCGAACCACAGGGGACAAAATTTAAAGCAATGAATTAGACTTTGATTCGGGAAACATACAAAAAAGTTTGGAAACACAAAATGCTAAGCGATGGTCTAAATCATGCAAATGAACACTAATGGATGAATGTGAGACTTGTGGTGAACTAAAACTTATGCACAGTCTATTATTGAAACAAATGAGAACCCATGGAAATGACGAAAGACCCATAATAAGAGTGTAATGCGTCATCTTTGGGAAGTCATGAAGAATGTTTCGGGAATTTAATGACTTGTTGATAGCCATAAATAAGAGAGTTATAATGAACATGAACTACTTATGAATAATGGCTGATGACTTGTGGCAAATGCAGATACACATGAGTTGCTACAAGAGACCGGCTATTTACAAATACAATACAAAAAAGAGCACGACAAATGTGGCTAACTTGCAAGTAGCAGTAAAAGATATACTCAAGGATGAGAGATCCTTCCTGAACATACAGCATATCGTTCATAAGCAAGGACCAGAGATCACAACAAATACAGGATGATATACAACAAGTTGCATGTGAGTAGTAATAAGAGAGTACACAGCGATATGCTTATATATAGAATGTGGAAGATGTGTAGCAAATGTAGTAGTCTACAAACAGGCAATGCCACCCAGCTACATGCAAGTGCACTAAGCACTTGTAAGTGATGATGGTAGGCATACAATGACTGCAAAGACGTCCTTACCAACCAAGTGGGGTTTAGCAAGCCTACAAGTTCCTTACGGGTGAAGGAAGTTGACACATAGTGGATATTATAATATCCCTTCAAATGGTTGTGATTGATTAGCATGTGAAGATCACAATTCTTTACAAATATTAAGAGTCGATGTACAAAAGATATAGTAGCCCACTGACTAGTTTGCATGGGAAAGTTAGTGACGAACATAACAACACCCTGTATACAACGTCAAAAATATAAGAAAATACATTCACTTGGAAGCACTGACAAAAACTTGTAGTATCTTGAAAATACAAGTGGTAGTTGCAACATGAATTAGAAGAGGCACAAGCAAATACTCCAATCCTCAGCAAGCAATGGTAGCATGCAATAACTACATAAATGCTCTTACATTCAACATGTAGGGAGAGATAAATGACAGGTGCGAGCTCCTATGAGTCATTGTAGGTAACCTCTCGCATATGCAAAATACCTACAGACTGTTCAGGAGGCAATGAATATTGCAGTACCTTCATGACCAATGCCAAATAAATATCCAGTAAATGTGTAAGTTCCGTACAAATAAAGAAATGGTAGCATGCAATACCTGCATAAATGTTCTTTCATTCAATATATAGGGAGAGATAGATGATAGATGCGAGCTCCTACGAGTCATTATATGAAACCATTCGAATATGCAAAATACCTACAGACTATTGTAATAGAAGGTGATGAATACTGTAGTACCTTCATGACCAATGCCAAATAAATATCCAGTAAATGTGTAAGTTCCATAAAAATAAAGAAATTTGATATATAATAAATGATAACTCATACAAGTCATTGTAGAAGGTCCATCATATACACTAGATGCTACCTACAAGAAAATGTAGAGGAACTGTAGCAAATCCAAATGCCTACGGCCAACGCTAGAAGTTTTCTATGCAAAGCAACCTACCAACAAAAAGAGAGACATCAAGCCTGTGGCGAATGCAGTTATCTACGAATAACTAGTAGGATATTCGTTAGTGCACAATAATCTACTTGCACAAAGTGGCAAGTAGTGCATGATAGTCTATATGTATAATGAAACAGACAAATAACTACAAGCTGCTACACCATGTCACCGGATCCGCAACTTTCATACGAGCGAATAAAAGGTGTGCACAATCCCCCAAATCCAATGCTACATTCAAATGATAGTTGACCATAAAGCTGATCAAAATTAAATACTCCAGAGACACCCCCGCACATGCACCATAATGTGTATGCACAAATACAAAGAAATGTATATGCAATCAAACACCCATATGGGCCCCGACGAGCGTGTTATGAGTATACATATGACGTCTAGGGATGTTGTGCGGGTCAAACAATAATCCCAAGTTTGAGCCCAATCCTTCTTTGTGGGTAGATAGAAATCGACACGGCTCGTAATCACACAATGATGACTGTGTTGCACGTATCAACCGGAGGGGATCCTATCTGTTCAAATGCTCTTAAATTTCTACAAAACACAAAAACATGAATGCCCCCACACACTCCGATGATGGTCGTGTTGAACGTATATCTCAACCGGAGGGGTTAATTCCAAATACTCTACAATAAAAATACCTCTTAAATACCCACAAAATCTAAAGACTCCAAAAATCCCAAAATCCTAGGATTAAAAATTTTAAATTCAAATTCAACCAACAACCACTTAAAGCAAAACCTATCCACCCTCCGTAACAGTTTGCCGTGGTGGAAAAATTGAAATATACTTCTAATGCCTAGTCGAAAATATCACTAGTGCCCATTATCAAATAATCTCCTGCCAGTAAGGACATGGTATGTGTCATCTTGTAAAACCCCTCAGATTTTTGATTTTTTTTAGTGCTGTTAGTCCGTACGAACTGACTTTAGTACGGGATAAACTGAAGAAAATTATAAAAATCTATATGGTTTGTCTGTACGAACCTGTACGACCTTGTATGAACCGTCGGGATGAAATTTGTCCAGAGAGCAATTCGTCCCAGTACAAAATTTGGTTCGTCTGTATGAAATTCGTCCAGAGGGAAAATCATCCAGGGACGAATACACTTTGTCCGAGATGATCTGCATGTGTATATAATGGATTGATATTGGATTGAGATATTTTTGTGAAGAGAGAGAAAGATGGAGAGAGAAAGAGAAGGAAAGAGAAGAGGAAGGCTTGATTTCGGAGGTCGCGGAGCGCTTTTCGTCTGTCGCCGCTGTTAGAAGAATTATTTACCTCGCAGTAAGGAATCTGAATCCTATTTTTGATTTCAAAGATTTCGAGTTTTGGTATTTTTCTACACAGTTTTGTGTTTCCGTTACCGAAAATGTGAATATCTTTGAATTGATGAAACTTTTACCGCGTAACTTTTGGTATGTTATAGAAATAATGTTTTTGCATGATTTGAGTATTTTCTGGAAAGTTTTACTGAATATTTTGAGTTCTGTGCATTTTTTATCGAAAAAAAAATTATCCGGATGTTGAAAAATATTGATTGAGTACAAGTAAAGTCTTGAAACACTATTTTTCATGATTTTTATTAATTTGGTAATTTTCTAAAACTGTGCATTATACAACGACCTCTGTCAACTATACGATATTTTAAGGGGTTTTCTAAATTGAGCCAAATCATGTTGATTGGTTGCAATGCGTTGATGATAATGATGAATGTGGTTATATGATTGAAATTATTATGATATTACTGTGATACTACTGTGTGTGTGAAAGACAAGTAAAAACTGGTTGAACCGTTGGTTGGAGACTGATCGACCTGTATAGGATGGTGGGCCGACGGGCTTTCCTTTAAATATGGTTTAGTGTTATCCTCTACTGATCACGTGATTACTGAAGGGAGTAATAAGGAGATGATTATTATGCCGACGGGCAAAGAGTGACGACTCTTTTCACTGAGCCAACGGATAATATACATGATATATGATACAAGACTGAAAAACACTGTAATAGCTACGGCTTTTACTTGTTGAGTATGTTGTGAGTATGATTATTGATTACTGAAATACATGTGTTTAATCATTATTTTTATCGTTATTGTATGGATTTATCATTACTGTATGACTTTACTGTTAATGCATGATTTTACTATTATAGCATTACTGTTCATGTCACTGGATTGTTACTGAAACTGATACAGGCACTGATACTACTGATTCACTTTATTGACATTATGCGCGTGATATACTGTGTAAGTGACATGTGATTCACTGAACACGTGATATAGATAACTGAATTGCAAGTGTACATCTTGATATAATTCTATGGCATTGATTGATTCCAACTATTTTAAATGATGTTATGATTTTATTTCATTGATTTGATTTCAATAGACATTATACGATAGTTTTGATTTGATATTTTATACCGACTGATATTATCGAATAGATCTTTTTATACGATTGATATTATTGACTGATTGGATTGATATTACCAATGTGAAGATTTCTTTAACGATTGAACTGAGATTTTAGATATGAAGATTTGTCTACGAAATTGACTGGTGTTATTGATATGACTACTACTGTATAATTTGACACACGTAATGATTCATTAAGCTCTACGAACTTTTATACCGTTTATTGATTCTTCCACTGATAGTGATAGTTTCACACGTTCCTGTATTGATTCCTATTATTGTATGGATTACTGCTTATATATTGATTTCTGTTTATGCATTGACTCAATGATCATGTGTAAGTGACTGCTATGATATGACTGATTGACATGCATATTGCTTCTGTATCGTGCTTTGATTTCAGTTGTTAGTTTTTGGTGACCTGCTGGGCTTTTTGAAGCTCATTATATGTGGTTAATATTTTTAGGTCAGGGCAAGGGAGCAGGAGATTGAGGTTGATCAGGAATCTTTAGGTTTTTGTCCTTTTGTTATAGTGATTCTTTTTGTACTCAGAACAGGATGGATTGTATGTGATTAATGTGTAGATCCTAAGTATTGTAAATGAGCTTTTGGGAATGAATATAAATGCTTACATAATGTTTTAAATTATAGATTTTGTTAGACTGTTTATCACTTATTGATGACTATAAATAGCTCTAGTAGAAGATTGACTTAAAGGATTGACTGAATAATTTTTTCCAAGTTAGATCTTGGGGCGTCACACATCTGACTGACAATTTTGCTGCCAAATGGCACCGCAGGATAAACAATTATGACCCGAGGCTCTCTGAACCTAGTGGTTTTGTTGCCAAATGACACCACTAAATTACAATTATGGCTAGAGACAATATGTTCCTTAGTGGCATCAAATTCTTGAGATATGAATCAATAGGATATGATTGATAAGGTACAAAGCCCTCTGTTAGCTAAGGTGGATTCAAATTTACCACCTTAGACAAATACTCACCCTAGGTCTACAAGGTACCCTTGGACGAAGCATCCCATGGATGCCAACAAGGATCTTTCTATCAAGTTGGGTCGACTACCTTTTCTGACTAAGTAGACCAGGGACCATGATGGCTTGGGATGAAGGAACCATGGGATCTTTATCGGGTCCATCATCCATTCCCCCACCATGCACCTTAAGTGCAAGATGGTGAAAATTTCAAATTTTAAAATCAATTTCCATATGCCTAAACTCATGCTGCTACTATGTGCCAGATAACAAGTATTTCTACGTATAAATTGATGAGTAGCCTTAATCAAAAGTTCTCTTGTGATCGAGAGTGGTAATTAACTATAGGGGCTTGCGCCTATAGGAAACCAGAACTCAGATCATAAAGTCCTCACAAAATGAGGGTGAAATCTCTGGGTATTGTCTTATCTACAATCTGAATATGCCTTTCCAAAATTTACCAAGAACTTAATCCATTAAAACTCTCCTGAAAAGCAACGGGGGAGGTCGGAACCAAATTTTTGGAGCCCACATTTGCACCTTGTTATTATTGTATTTGTGGAATCACCACACCCATTGATCAAATATTGGGAATTGATTACTTCACTGGGAACACCTTAATTTTGATGTGTTTAGAAAATTAAAATTGATTTTTGCCACCTAATCTTATATTTGAGATACGAGACGATGAACCCAAAGTAGTGTTTTGTAATAAGTATATTATTAAGCTTAAACATTATATTTTTTTATTTATCATTTAAATTATTCTTGGCTTTTGAACATCTTATTTATTGATTAAAAATTGATCTTTTGAGTTTGGTGAAATTGATAAGTAAACATCTTAATTCTAAGAATCAATTTCATTTATAATTGTTGTTTAATAATTAAATTTACTTTGTGCTATTAACATTAGGGAAGAAATGAGCCTCAAGTGATATTTCAATTGAACTAGCAGATTGCCAAAGGCAATATCAAATGTGGGTGAGTTGTTATTCTTTGTTCTTTACTATCAATATCAATAGGATTTCACTTTGTTTTTTTTATTCTATGATTTTAAATTTTTAATTCTTGGCCATACATACCTGCATGATATTTTTGTATTTTTAGAGCATTATTATTGCCTTTGGTGTCTTTTCTCATTTCGAGTTAGGTGGTTTAGGCATACATATATAATGAGAAATAATTCGCCCATTAGACCTACTTTGGCATTCATAGAAGTTGTCCATATAGAATTGTACAAAATAACATTTATACTACATTAAATGCTCAACATGAATAGCTTTGGCAACACAAAATATCTTGGGAAAGTTATTGCAAACACACTTTTACAAGAGTAGAGCTAAAATTGTTTCATACCTAATAATCAATTCTTTCATTAAATAGTACATCTCCCATCACAAATTGCCTTTAGAGATATTATAAAGAGATGAAACTGGTAAAGAAACTTATCAAATCTTTGCTACCATTTTTGAAACAAGTAGACTACTCTGTATTGCTTAGTTTATAAGAAATTTCAGGGTGATTTGAAGGTGAGAAATTGGCTATTATTGGCATGAAATGTTTATTTTCTTGCGAACAAAAAAATTGGGTTATTTTTCCTAATCCTTTTTTCTTTGTGGATGAATAGTAGCTGAATAGAAGAATTGGGTTTTTTTAACCCCTTTTCTTTACAGTTCTTTATTTATTGAATTATAAACTTGAAATGTTTGACAGTAGAACCTTATAGGTCGAATTCAACAAATGTGATAGCAAGAACAAGTTAAGAATAAGTGCAGGTGATAGCAAGAATATATTGCATTAGTATAAGATTTGAATTTGGTACTATTTTAGCCTGAAAATATTGCACTTTTAGGATTATTAATATAATTATGTTTTAAAAATGACTTGTAAATTATTGAATAGATCACGTATTAACAACAATAATTTATATTGTAGAAATAATAGGAAAATCATTTGTTAGGATACACTTGTAGGAAACAAGAGTCACCATTGCTGAAATTTAATTTCAGCACTTTGCAAAATAGAACTTGAGAAGAACTTGGAAAGAAAACTAGAATCAAACTTCTTTAATTGATAATAGATGAAGGAACACAACAAGATGCAATGGATCTTCTATTGGAGAAGAAGATTCGGCTCTCACAAATCTCTAGACGCTGCTAGAACTCAAATGAAAACTAAGATCCAGGAAATTACAACAAAACACGGATAAAAAAACCTAACCTTAGCCTCCAAACATACTTAAGCATACAAAATTTGGTCAAATCCCAAAAAAAACCCTTATAATTAAATTTTCCTGCCTAAATCCTCCTTAATTTCCTCTTAATCAAGCAATTGGACCCCCACCATCAAGGGAGACAATCATGGGCGGCAGAACTTCTCTATTCTGCCTCTTATAAAATTAGATTGGTCTTTGGACGGGTTTATCAATACTCCCCTTCCAAAGAGCCACCTTGTCCTCAAGTTAGAAGGAGGGAAAATGATTCTTCACCCTCTCGTATGGTTCAGTAGCAAGCCAAGGAGATATATCGACACTTGGGCTGATTTGTTGTAGTGACCTCAATTATCCACAAACCTAATCTCTATACAAAAACATACAACTGACCAAAATTGTCAAGTCTTTTTTAACCCTACTTGTTACTTATTTCAGGACCAAAGATTAGGGAAGAAGATTGGATTTGCTAAGAAGAGAGATTGACTGCATGCACTACTTGGAAGAGCTAAAGTAATCTAATATTATCAATAATAACTATTCTATGTTATCACTATTTGATCAAAAAATCTACTATTTGGCATCACCATTTTAGATTAGGACATCTATCTTTTGATGTCTTAATAAATATGTTCAAAAAAAACTTTTTTATAAGTTGGAAAATGAATCTTTTCATTGTGAAACCTATGAGTTAGCCAAGCATAAACAAGTTTCTTTTTCAAACAAACATGAGAGATGTAGTACTCCCTTTTACCTTTTCATAGTGATATTTAGTGACCCTAAAAAATCCCTAACATCTCAGAAGCCCAATGGTTTGTATCCTTCATTGATGACTGCACTTGAGTCTCTTGTATCATTATCCTTTAAATAAATCTCATGTTAGCACTATCCTCCCTATTTCCATATCATGATCCAGAACCAATTCGGAGTAAAAATAAGAAAATTTCATTCAAACAATGCTAAATATTACTTTAACCAAACCCTATCCTCCTACTTTTAAAATGAAGGTATCATTCACGAGTCTTCTTGCATTCTCACCCCAAACAAAATGGGGTTGCAGAAAAAAATGGTCACCTTCTAGCCTCCACCAGTGCAATTTTATTCCACCACAATGTACCCAAATCCTTCTGGTGGCGAAGCTCATCTGACTGCCACATATCTCATAAATCGACTACCTTTAAAAATCTTGGGACTAAAAACATCAATAGATATTCTATCATCTTTTTACCCGAAATTCCTAACTCGTAATAACTTTACACCAAGAATCTTTGGGTGTACTACCTATGTTCACATTCATAACCATAATAGAGAAAAATTAGATCCAAGAGCACTCAAATGTATCTTTGTTTGATATTCATCCACCCAAAGGTTGTAAGTGTTATCATCCCTCCACCAAGAAAACTCTTGTATATGTTGACATTACCATTGAAGAACAAAAATTATATTTCTCCAAACCTCAATTTCAGAGGAAGATTGAAATTGAGGAAGACTGAGGGAAGCGAGATTGCCCCTCTTGCCATTCTAGCTCCTCAAATCAATCCACAAAAACCTAAAATCAAAGCAAGGGAAATTGAGAACAAAGTTATTATGGATAGCAGGAGGTTTGGTCAAGTGTATTTCAGACGTACAAATTCAAATTATGCTCCAGAGTAGATCCAAGAATCTAGATCGTCACCTGAAATTGAGGTAAACACAAGTTCACCAAAAAAAATCTCCATTATTTCCTATAACCAATTTTGTATCCTACCATAACTTTTCACCTTCTCATAAATTTTTTTTTTTCACAAAATAATATTCATATTCTTAATAATATTTCTTAAGCCTTATCTAATAAAAATTGGAAAAGTGCCATGAAAGATGAAATGCAAGTCTTGGAGAAGAACAACACATGGGAGATCACTTACCTATCAATAGAAAAAAAAATAGTCGGCTGCAATTGGGTGTTCTCTATAAAATACAAAGCTGATGGTACATTGGAGAGGTATATGATAAGACTAGTGGCAAAAGGGTACACTCAGACATACGACATTGACTACCAGGAAATTTTTGCACATGTGGCTAATAGTAACACCATAAGGACCCTTCTCTCACTAGCAGCTAATTCTAACTAGCATCTAGAACAACTAGGGGTACTTGGAGGAATAAATATTTATGGAGATTCCACTAGGATTTAAGGAGAAATCTAGGGGTAACGAAGTGTGCAGTTTAACAAAGACTCTATATGGGCTAAAGCAGTCACCCAGAGCTTGGTTTGGAAGTTTCTCAAAAGTTATACTACTTAATGGTTATCGACAAAGCCAAGGGGACCATAAATTATTATTTAAGTACTCAGACACAGGGGAAGTCTCAATTCTATTAGTTTATGTGAATGATATCATCCTGACTGGGAATGATGAAAAGGAGAAAGTGATCTTAAAAAAATATCTTGCCAAGGAATTTGAGATCAAAGATCTTGTAGTTTAGCCAAATCACAAATTGGGGGAAGCTAAAGAAGATCTAAAATTTGATAATGGAGAGAATTGTGGGGAAATTAATCTACCTTTTCGACTCCATACTAGATATAACATTTGCTATAAGCATGGTCAGCCAGTTCATGCAAAATCCAAAGTAGACTCACATGCAAGCTCTAGACAGAATACTACACCACATTAAGTGGAATAGAGGTAAAGGGATTCTCTTCGAAAGAGACTATGGAATAATCTCAGAAGCATATACTGATGTAGATTATGCAGGATCGCCAGTAGATAGACGATCTACCTCAGGATACTGCATATTCATTGGCGAAAACCTTATTATGTGGAGGAGCAAGAAATAAAATGTAGTGAGAAGGTCTAGTGCAGAAGCAAAATACAGAGCTATGGCCTTAGGAATATGTGAGCTACTATGGATCAAGATGATTCTAGAAGATCTAAGTATTAAGTTGGAAGGACCCATGAAGCTACATTGTGACAACAAATCAACAATCATCATAGCTCATAATCTGGTTCATCATGATAGGATCAAGGATGTAGATGTGGACAAACATTTCATAAAGGAGAAATTAGATAGTAGTCTTATATGTATCGATCAAGTCTCATCAAAAGATCAGCTTGCAGATATTTTTACCAAGGGACTCAATAACTTTATCTTTCTGGGACTGATTACCAAGCTTGGAATGACAGATATGTATTCTCAGCTTGAGGGGGAGTGTTAAATCCTAGCTGTCCCTTAGCATTTTGATCCCACGGCTAGGACGGGAATCCGTGGGAGGCTTACCTGTTAAATCACAATCTTCCCTTAGCATTTTAATCCCACGGCTAGGATGGGAATTTGTGGGATGCTCACCTGGATTACACCGATCTCCTTCCATATTTAGTTGGCTGCTTTAAGAAGGATTATATTAGAGAAATTATGCATGATTTTGTAATTATTTATTTCTTAGTTAAGATATATTGTATAGATCTATAAATAATGATAGTTTTGTGCAAAAAAAAATTAATCCTTTTCCCTCTCCAATTTTCTAAAATTAACAAATTTAATTGCAATTAATTTTTAAAAAAATTTCTATTGTACTTGATTGTCAAAACACACAAATATTAAAAGCAATCAACATAAATGATTTTATCAATATCAATTTTAACATTATATTATTCAACCTTAAATGTAAATTCACTAGACCAAAAATGACTTGTGCTTGTCCTCTTATCCATGTCAATGCGTGCCCAAACCATGTTGGGTTGTGTTTTGACTATGCATGACTCTAATTTTAGAAAAAATATCAAATATGTCTGATAATGTCGGGATGTGTTAGATGCTTCTATGTCAATGGCACAGACATATTGTTCTTTGAAGTTTCTATGCAATCGAGATCAAAACCTAGATCATGTTATGTATGGGGAAGACCATACTAAACTGACCATTGGCCTATTGAACATGTATAACATTAACATGCTTTGGTGACTGTAGGGCATTTTGTTGCACACTAAACTACTTGTCCTTTTTATGAAGCATAATTCATGAATCATCATTCTCTGTTCATGATGTTTAGAGTTGTATAACATATTATTTCTTTTTTGTAGACATCTTTTGCACAATTACTAGTGAATTAAACCTATTCCCTTTTTTATCCTAACAATCCTTCTATATTAATTTTTTCTTGCCTTATAAGTACATCTCTTGCCCTTATTTACACGTGCCTAGAATAACCTAAGTTTATTTTCCATTACCCTTCTTCAATAGTCCTACCTTGAAGTTTTAGGTATTAAATATTTGTTTATTGGTGATTATTTTTTCTATAATGATTCTTCTCCTTCAATTTTTATTACAATATCTATACGAAATGATGCACGGTACGCAAACTACAGAAATCAATAAAAGTTTCAACAACAACAACAACAACAACAATCCTTTGTCCCACTATGTGGGGTCAGCTACATTAAAAGTTTGAATGAAACAAAAATCAATAAGCCAAAATATTTAATTCTTGAATTGTTTATGTCGAGCCTTTAAGAGAAAGTTATTAAATCATCGAGATAAGAAAATATGGTAGTCACGATAAGGGCAACATGAACTTTTTATTGTATTTAACATAACATTCTCTTAATTATTGAATAAGATTTTATTTATAACACCAGCTTAATGATTTAAGTGGAATGTCCCCTAAGCTATGCTTATTACAAGATTGACATGAAATTAATAGATAATGTAGAAAATGATAATTTCTTGAAATGTAAATTCAAAATGTAAATAAAATTATATCCAGTTTGATCATCGTCAATCTTAAGATAGATGATATTAGTTGTCACACCCATGGGAGGCAACAAATTGTATAAATAAGTTTATGTTTTTTTGTTTTTAATTTCTTCTCCTAGGTTATCTACTCTTCCTCCTTCCGTGCATATGCCCCTCTGCCTTTTTCTTAAATAATTTCTTTGCTCTCTCTCTCTCTCTCTCTCTTTCTCTCTCTCTCTCTCTATATATATATATATATATATATATATATATATATTATATATATATATATATATATATATATATATATATATATATATATATATATATATATATATTTTTGCTTGTTTAGGTTGTGTGTTGCAAATCTAGATTCAAAGTTTATAATTTAGATGATAATAAACATTTCTATTTCTGTTTGATTGTCTAACCTTTTAGGTCCACAAGATCAAGTGCAATTCAAGCTAGCTCAAGATCGGGTGTGTCTGTATTCAAATGTAATTTTTTCCCTTTCTTGAGTCAAGTGTAATGTACGGGATCCCCAAGCTAAGTAACCTTTGTTGGTGGAATTTTGAAAACATGTTTCGAAAAGATTAGTTTTCTTTGGGAGCTTCAAAATTGAGATTTAATTCTAATTCTAAAATTGAATCATCCCGTTAGAAAAATTATATCACCCCGAAGGACGAACATAAAATTTCATAACGGCGTTCAGATTTAGAATTATGAAATTCATCTTGAATATTATGACCGGATGCTAAAGAGAACTTCTTATGGCCACGAAGGGTCAAAATGAGGTTCAACTGGATATCCAGCTACAATATTCAAGAAGTGTGATCGTTAGATTCACATCCAAAGCCTTATCAAAGAAAGATGTATCTCCCCGAAGGGAGAAAATATCATTCGATGATAATTCTTTGAATATGATAATAATGATCACTAATATTTTAAATTTTCCCAAAGAAATCCAATTGAGTTTTGAGAAATCAATTTTTTAAAATCAGGTGCGTGTGTGGTTCTAAATCTCCTACGAGCGCAAGCCCTCGTAGTTAATTACATCGTAAGAAAACGAGGTCTCATACGAAAACTCTCGATTAAAATAATGGCAAAATTTTGTTAGAATTTCTAGGAGTGATATCAAAGTATGAATAGAATTATTGGAAAATCAAAAGGGAATGGATCAAAATTGAGCAGTTATTAACGGAGTCAAAGGATGAGAGGTAGGGGACACTTTGAGATTCCAGAACCATCCGGAAGTGTCCCAACTTAATCTAAGTGTTGGGCTTTATGTTTTAGGATTGAAATGAAGATTTAATTAGAGTTAAGTATTTTATTAGAAATTTGGGACTATATTCCCGAAATTTGGGGTCTTATAATCAAAGATCTACCCCGGATCCTAAATCTATTTTGGACACTGGACCACAGTCGTCCGATCCTAACTAATGCAGTGCAAGGTCTGGACTTACCCCGGCCTGGATTGGGGAGCCAGCAACCACCTAATCGATTTAAAATACATGAATCCGGTCTTTTTATGAAAGAATGGTAGGGACGTTGTAATTAAAGTTTTGGAGAGTTGGGGGCCGACATCTAGAGACTCTCCTAATTGGCCCCTTTGACATATGTTGGGTGCAAAAATGCTAAACTGATGCAATTAAAATTTTGACTCTTTTAGTTTGTATCTAATGCAATGTATGCTAGTTAACAACTTCCAATCAAGTATGCTTGAAATTTTAAAAACAGGCTTATAAAATAGTTTTTTAGAAGACTGGACTTCCCCAGGTCCGGCACCTTGTCCTCATAGGTCAGACTATCCGGACTCTACCCGCAGGCGGGGAAGGGTCTAAAGCAAGGAAAGAGTAATGCAAAAATATGCATGCGACCCCGGGGGTCGATCCCCGGCTAATTCCCTAGATTCGTTATCTTTCTATGTTATTTAGACTCACTAAAATTTTAGACTTTAATATTTTGAGTATAAAACTTTCACACCCTCACGAGCCTCACGTTTCCAGGCTAAAACAAAAGCGGCATACAATCGCCAAAAAACTAGTAAAAACAATTAATCCTAGAGGCAATCAAATCATCACATCCAATATAAATTAATTAATAAGTAAATGTCCATAGGCATAATTGCCTTGCTTATTACAAACCAGAATTTTGCAGAAAGTAAAGTGGCCGGGCACCACTAACAACAACCCGGATTCTAAACCTAGTAATGACGCAAGTTATTTTGAGTGGGATACTCTCAATCTTCAAATCTTCAAATCTTCAATTTCATTCTTCTTTGGACTCCTTTTCTTCAATCTTCTTGGAATCTTCGTAGTGGATTACCCAAATGGACAAGAGGGCACTTCCCTTAAGGGGAAGGCCACTCTTTCCTCTTTGGGTAAGGAAGAGGTATGATCCAAATTTGGATTTCCAAATGGAAAAGGAGTGTCCCCCAAAGGGGTATCCTTTCCCCTTTGGAATCCAAGCTTTGGATCTGTATATCCCAACTCAAAATAGACTTTCACAACACTTGACACTTGCACAAATTACATTTATATCAAAATAAAAGATCTAGACTCACCTGCAGGGTTATCCTAAGCAATTAATATATATAAAGCAGTTATTCCCAAGCAGTTGTATATGAGCAAAAAAAAAAGTAAACACACTGGCCACGCTCTTTTTATGATTTGGGGGCTTTAGCAGCTGAAGCACCTGTGCAAAGAGTTTATAATATTTATGCATTTTTTTGATTTGCCCCCTTTTTTTTATTGCCCTGCATGAGCGTGGCCACCTGTAGAAAACTGTGTCAACATCCAGATCGTACCTAACCTAAGGGTAATCTAGTCGCCAAACACATCAATCCATCCACAGAGTGCAGAAAAAGTAAGCAGACACAACAAAGCAATTTCATCCACAACATGCAGTGAAAACTACGAAAAGTCCGGCACACAACTGTAAAGTAAACACCGGCCTAACCTAGATCTAGAGTTGGTTGTCCTAGCACATCATCTAAAGTGTGTGAGAAAGGTCGTGTGGCAGGGGTATATCCTAAGTTGGGTGATTAATTAAAGTTATCTAAAAGTTTGAGTTTGTTAAGGCTTAATAGGGGGATTTCAATTAAAATTTAAGTATTAATAATTAAGAATTTTAATTAAATATATTTTAAAAGTTAATTGATTACTACCTTTGTTTCACACCGAGGCCGTGAAGTTTATTTCACCTTCCTTGGGGCTAAGCTAATAGCCTCGTAGGCCTGGGTTACCCAGTAGCAATCGGGGTTGATTAAGTTATTTAAGTTTGTTATAATTAAGAGACATGAATTAATATTAAAAGGGTTTCTTGCTGATTTTTAAAATTGATTAGTTTAAGTTTGCCATTAATCGATTCGTGGCGTTGTGCCACCAGGCTCGAGGAACCAGCCTCCTTAGGACACTTAGCCCCGCAGCCCGGAGTAGTCCAGCCGATAAACCAAATTAATGTAATTAAATTAGAGATTTTTTTAAAATGTTAAATAATTAAAAATTAATCCATTTTAAGGTTTGACACCCTTTAGAATTCATTCGTGGCGTTGTGCCACCAGGCTCGAGGAACCAGCCTCCTTAGGACACTTAGCCCCGCAGCCCGGAGTAGTCCAGCCAATAAACTTCAACTTTAGGGTGGTTGTTGTGTTTTAAAGGATTTGTTAAATGTTTTAAGCATTAAACCAATATTTTTTGAGTTTTAGAATGATTTGAGCTTTATGAATTTTAGAATATTTTAATAATTTAATTAAAGGGTCAAAAGTTGAATTTTTTTTTTATTAAGCTCAAATTCTAGAATGTTTGTATTTTATCAAAATATTAGGCCTAATTATGAGTTGTTAGACATGTGGCGCATTCAATTTGGAGTTTTCTATCAAAAGTTATGATTTTTAGAAGTTTTGACACGGTTTTGACCTAGAGTTGACCAAAATGTTGACTTTTGACTTTGACCAGATTTTGGGGGTTTGAAATTTTTGGAAAATACTAGGTTTTAATTAGAGTCATTATCCACTGAGTTTGATTGATTTGGAATTTTCTATAATTAATGGTGAATTTTAGAAGTTTGGATATTTATGATAATTTTCAATTATTTCAATTAAAGACTATTCTAGTAATTTGGGCCTAAATGGATCTCAAACTCCTTGAAATCTCTCCCAAAGATCAGAGGTGATCTAAGGGGAGATTATCAAGCATTAAATTAATTCTTGGGATTTTTAATGATTATTAATTAATTAATATTAATTAAACATTGAATTTTACTTAAAATTAAGTTAAGGCTTAATCTGATGTCCAATCAAGGGGCTTTTAATTCTCATGGGTTAAGGGTCCAACACTGATTAATTGGAAGTATTAAACTTAAATTTTGGATTTAAAAGGGATTTATTAGGATTTAGTTAAGGCTAAGAGGCAATTCTAGCAAGGGCAAGCTATGGCTTCTAATTGGTGAACCAAATGAACTCCAAATCTGATGAAATTTGGACCATGGGGTCACCTGATCCCAAGGCCTAAACACACCAAATTTGGGCTCAATTGGAATACTCTAAGGTGGCTAACTAAGCCACCTAAGGTGAGCTCTAAGTCACCTTCAAAAAATCCTAGGGAGCTATCCTAGGGTTGGATTGGGGCAAAGTCAGTGGCCCTAAACTCCGTATCCTAAGCATAATCAACACACAAAAAAAAACAGATCCTAATTCTCATTGGATAGGCTTAAATCCCATTTTGAATTTAAGGGTCAACCCATGACCCTTAAACTCAAAATTGGGGGAAAGTGCCCTTAGACCTTTAAAACAGGGGAGACAAAATTTGGACATGTCAAAGACATGCCCAAATTCAATCTCCCAAAGTTCCATGCCCCGGAGACTTAACTACAAACAGTAATTGCATAAATTGAAATAATACCATTAATGAAATTAAGCTTAACACACATGCAATTAGGGCCTGGAACCATAGGGCTTTTGAAGGTCTCCCTGAGACCTTTCCAATGAGCCTAAGAACACCTAATTTGGTCAAGTGTGCAGGGAGATACGGATTTTTGAAGTTCCCTTGATTTTCTGGAATTATTAATCCAGCCATTACACAGTCAGTCGCGCTTTACACGCGGCGCGTCCCGATTGGCTGGGCAATCATTGGCGCTGACTGGGTAACGGTCGGATTAATCGTAGCCGTCGGATGCAGGATCGGACGGCTAGGATTCAAGGCGCTCCGGAACCACGGGATTTAATCCGAGTCGTTGATCGGAATCAACGGCTGAGATTTTGTCTTCAACCTCAGCTCTTATCCGAGGCCGTGAACCTTCTCCGGCGTGATCCGATTGATCCCGCCGGTGAACTTCGACAAAATTTCACAGGGAGGATCAGGGGGGTGGAAACCTTCAATCCAACGGTGGAAATCCGTTGGGGTGAAGGTTTCCTTCACACTTGACCGGACTACCTAGCTAGGGAGCTCGGGATGAAGGAATTACCGCAGAGAAAGTCTCAACGAATGAGCTTCTCTATCTGGAAGCTTCAGGAGACGAAGGCGAGCAGGTTTCCTTCAGGGACCGCGACTGGAGGACGGCCGGAGATAGGACTTTGAGCGGGACGTCGAAGCCTTTCACCGGAGTTCGCTCGAAGTAATGAAAGGAGAGGTCTGGGAGCTCTAGGGGAGACACTGGGAGGTTGAGGGAACTCTGGGGAATCATTTCGAAGTGCTGGGATCGATCCTTGAGCTCTGGGGAGCACCAGCCTATTCAGCCTCCTCCCGCGAGCTCGGACGGCCAGGATTGAATCGGAGGAGCTCTCGGATTGATGCCAAGTGGAAAGGGGCACCGTTCCAGAGAGCTCGTGAGCCTCAAGCCGGCGAACCACAGCCTTTGGAAGGCTTTCGGTCAGGATCGGCCTGGGGGGACCACCGGAACTTGCTCTCCATTGGTTCCGACCGCCGCCGGCCACGGTCTGGGTCGGGTTGACCAGGGAAGGCCGATGGGGACACACTGGAGCTGAGAGTGGAGTCAAATTGGTCTGGGGAAGCCGGGATCGATCCGGTGGCTCGGTTTGGCTCAAACCTGCTTGGTTTGAATCGAATTGAGCTCGATCCAGGTCAAGCCAGACCCGGGAGTAGATATGGGAGGTAGGTCTGGGTCTGGTGCACCCAATGCAAGTGGCAATTGGGTCCAATTTGATCTGTGTCAAAGGTTGGCTCGGGTTGATCCAAATCTGCTCGGTTCGGGTCGATTTGGGCTCAACCCAGGTCAGGCCAGACCCTGGGCTTGAAGTGGGAAGTGGGTCTGGGTCTGGTGCACCCAATGCAAGTGGCAATTGGGTCCAATTTGATCTGTGTCAAAGGTTGGCTCGGGTCCAAGTGTTTTTGGCTACTTTGGGTTAGCCTAACTATTGACCCAAGCTAGCCCAAGGCATGGGCTGGCTGGAGGAGGTGTATTGGACCTAGGGCCACCTATGGGAGGTGTTGGCCAGGTTCAATTGGATTTAGGTTGAGAGTTGGCCCAATCCCAAGTGCTATTAGGCACTTTGGGCTAGCCTAACTCTTGACCTAAATGAGCCCAAGGATTGGGCTGGTCAAGGAAGGTGTATTGGGTCAATGGGAACCCAATGGCACCTTGATTTGGATTCAATTTGATTAAGATCAAAAGATGGCTCAAGGGAGGTCTCTCTTGGGTCACTTGGGTCAAGCCATAAGGCTAACCCAAGTAAGCCCAAGGCTTGGGTGACCAAGAGGGGTCTCTTGGGTACCCAAGGGTTCATCCCATACATTCAAAGGACTTGGAATGGAGTAGATTCAAAATTTTGAAAGGGGAGGGGTGTATGGGTCCATGGGTCAAACTTGGTTGACTTGGTCAACCAGGTTGACCCAAGGTCTGGGTTTGAGTTCAACAAGTTGAGTTTGATATTTGAAATTCATTGGAAGTGGTTTCAAAGAGTTTGGAATTGATTTGAATTGAAATAGCCATTTGAAATCTCATAAGGGTATTTTAGTCAATTTTGGCCCATTGGTCAACTAGAGTCAAAAATGATTCTGAAAAATGCAGTTTACTGCTCAATGGGTTAAAATCAAGAGTCTGGAAGTGATTGGAAGCTTGGATAAGGGTTCCAAAGTCAAGATCTCAAAGGGGTTAGGTTCAATGGCATAGGCTGTAAATATTTGAAGGTTTTACAGCCTTTGGATTTTAATTCAGATTCTGGGGTTAGAGACCTCAAAATGAGCTCAAATTTGGAGGTAACCTCTAGAGACATGTCTTATCACTTTACAAGTGATAGACCTTGAATCAGAGACCATTTGACTGGGTTTTGAAATGTTTGAAAAATCTCTAAAAAGGGGCTTTAGGACAAGGCCTTGAGACTTAGGATTTGAGTCTGGATTTCTGGATTTGAAATGAATTTCAAGTTTGAATGATTAGTATTGAATATCCAAATCATTTACAATCATGTTGTGATTGTTAATGGATGGATAGGGTCAAAGCTAGATTAAGGTTGGATCAAAGTCTGGGTTGAAATTTGGATTCTCAAGTGGATTGAGTCAAAGTTTGGATATGTTTGAAATTTGAATTAATTTGGATTTGAATGGATGGAGTTTGAGATTTAAATTGATCACAGGTAAGGATCAAATTAAAATTGGAGTGGATTAAATATAGGAATTGATTTGAATTGAGGTTGATCAAGGGTGGAGATTGATTTGAAGTTGGAGTGACCCTAAGATCTAGAAGAATTCTAAGATCTAGGATTTAAGGGAATCCTAGGCTCTAGAGTGGACTCTAAGGTCTTGGATCTAGAAGGATCCTAAGGTCTAGAGTGGATCCTAGGGTCTAGGATTAAATCTGGATTCTGGAAGGGTCTTAGTGACCTCATACAAAAATGAGGTCAACAAATGGACCCCCAATGTGTGTGGTAGAAAGAACTTCTGCTGCACACATTGGCGTTGACCGAATGGAAGTAGAATCCTGAGAGTGAAGGGGAGATCATCTCCCAACCTCAAGCCTATAGGATGCTAATGGAAGGCTTGCACCTATTGGATAAGGAAAACTGGTAAAACCAAGGTAGGGAATACCTAACCTTGGGTCTAAGGAAGGGCATCACCCAGCCTTAGGTCTACAGGATGCTGATAGAAGACTTACTCCTAGTAGACAAGGAAACTGGAGAAACCAAGGTAGGGAATACCTAGCCTTGGGTCTAAGGAAGGGCATCACCCAACCTTAGGCCTATAGGATGCTGATAGAAGACTTACTCCAAATAGGCAGATTAACTGGAAACCAAAGTAGGGAATACCTAACTTTGGGTCTAAGGAAGGGCATCACCCAACCTTAGGTCTACAGGATGCTGATAGAAGACTTACTCCTAGTAGACGGATCAACTGGAAACCAAGGTAGGGAATACCTAGCCTTGGGTCTAAGGAAGGGCATCACCCAACCTTAGGCCTATAGGATGCTGATAGAAGGCTTACTCCAAATAGGCAGATTAACTGGAAACCAAAGTAGGGAATACCTAACTTTGGGTCTAAGGAAGGGCATCATCCAACCTTAGGTCTACAGGATGCTGATAGAAGACTTACTCCTAGTAGACAGATCAACTGGAAACCAAGGTAGGGAATACCTAGCCTTGGGTCTAAGGAAAGGCATCACCCAACCTTAGGCCTATAGGATGCTGATAGAAGACTTACTCCTAATAGGCAGATTAACTGGAAACCAAAGTAGGGAATACCTAACTTTGGGTCTAAGGAAGGGCATCACCCAACCTTAGGTCTACAGGATGCTGATAGAAGACTTACTCCTAGTAGACAGATCAACTGGAAACCAAGGTAGGGAATACCTAGCCTTGGGTCTAAGGAAGGGCATCACCCAACCTTAGGCCTATAGGATGCTGATAGAAGACTTACTCCTAATAGGCAGATTAACTGGCAAACTAGGGTGGTGCCACGAAGGGCGTACTCCACCACTAGCGAATGGTTATGTGGGGAGGAAACTTGCTCCACACAGAGGACCTCAACTGGCAAACTAGGATGGTGCCACGAAGGGCGTACTCCATCACTAGCGAATGGGAATCAGGATGGTGCCACGAAGGGCGTACTCCACCACTAATCCCCGGGTCAAATGCTAGGGTAGTGCCACGGAGGGCGTACTCCACCACTAGCGGGTCTAATCCTAAGGGAAGGAAGGACCTAACCTTAAGGAGAAGGCGAAGAGCGTTAAAATAATAAATAAACTTAAAAAAAAGGTAGAATCAAGTTGTAAATCAAGAAGAGGAAGTTTTATTAATTGATAAAATGAGCTACATCAAGCATAGTATTTCTTAAGGAAACGCCCATTAACAGGTAGCATTGGGTGGTTCCCTTTACAATCTACTAACTGATACGAGCCTCCTTCGTAGACAGTCTCTATAACGAAGGGTCCTTCCCACGTAGGTTCAAATTTGCCTCCCAGCTTCCGATGGGCCAAGATAGGCCTCCGAAGGACCAATACCAAGTCTCCCGCTTGGAAGGTCCTAGGTCGCACTAACTTGTCATGGGCTTGAACCATACGGGATTTATACAACTCTAAACTTTGTTGAGCTTGGAGACGTCGCTCTTCGAGGCCTTCGAGTTCTTCCAATCGTAGTTTTGCATTTTGTTCATTGGTAATTTGATTCTGAACTGCAATTCTAAGCGAAGGGATTTGTATTTCCAAGGGCAGAACAGCCTCAGATCCATACACTAGTGCAAACGGGGTGGATTGGGTCGGGGTTCTATAAGTGGTACGATAAGCCCACAAAGCTTCCACCAACCGCTCATCCCACTGCCGTTTGTTATCATCAAGGGTCTTTTTGACAATTTGCACCAAGGTTTTGTTGAAGGCCTCGGCCAATCCATTCGCCCGAGGGTAATAGATCGTCGAATATCTCCAATCAATATTATGGCGCCTTACAAAACTATTGATTTTTGTAGACTTGAATGCGGACCCATTATCGGATATGATTCTGCGAGGTACGCCGAATCGATATACAATATGGTCACGAAAGAATTTTAAGACATGGTGTGATGTTACGTTTCGTAGGGGAATTGCTTCCGCCCACTTTGAAAAGTAATCAGTTGCTGCTAATATGAAACGATGACCTCTCGCGGAGGGAGGGTCAATCGGCCCAATGATATCCGTGCCCCAACTCTCGAAGGGCCACGAGGCTATCGTAGGGTGTAACACATTAGGCGGCTGATGTAAAACCACACCATGGACCTGACATTGATGACAGTGCTTTGCAGTATTCATGCAATCGTCAATCATTGTAGGCCAATAGTATCCAAGTCTTTTAATCTTTAATTTCATTTTTGGACCCGATTGATGTGCACCGCACAGTCCTGAATGAACTTCATTAACAATTTTCTGGGCTTCTCGCTTGTTCAAACAGCGCAGCCACATGTGATCAAAGGACCGACGGTACAACAGATCGTTAACTAGTGCATATGATAGGGCACGTTTCTTAATCTGGTTGGAGAGTGATTTATCCTGGGGAAGCTTCCCTTCTTTAAGGTAATCGACTAAGGGTCGTCTCCAATCGCCTTCTTCGTCAATCGTCGAAGAGGCAGAAAGGATCTGAAGGGGAGTCTTACTAATGTGTTCCAAATCTATAAGGGAGAGGGTCTTACGACCCTGTATCTCTATAGGGATGGAATCCTCCTCAGGACATGCAAATTCCTTTGCAAGTTTTGCTAAGGCATCCGCCGCAGAATTGCTTCCACGGGGAACCCTATACAAAGTAGCAATGGGGATTTGTTCCAACAAGTGAAGTGTGTACTGGTGATATTTTAGGAGATTCGGATTCAAGACTTTATAAGTTCCGGCGACTTGGTTAATAACTAGTTGGGAATCTCCAAAGATCTTAATCTCTTTAATCTCCATTAGAATTGCAAGTTCCAAACCAGTTATCAGAGCTTCGTATTCAGCTTCGTTGTTTGTGCAAGGCTCCGACAAGTGGTAGGAAAAATGCATCATTCCTTTTTCTGGTGTAATAAAAATTAGACCGACTCCAGCCTTTCCAGGAATTACAGATTGTTGGGTCGCAATCCTACGAGAGGATGCTGCCCCATCAAAATATAATTCCCAGATGGCCTCTCCAGATTCCCCCAAACTCATGATTTGTTCGTCGGGTAAATCATCGTTCAGAGGAGAATCTGCCGGCAGCGGGTGTGCTGCCAGAAAGTCGGCAACAGCCTGTCCTTTCACAGCACGAAGAGGAGTGAAAGTAATCTCAAATTGCAACAATATCATAGACCAACGAGCTAAACGTCCTGACAACGTAGGTCGGGTCATAAGATATTGCAAAGGATTAACTCTTGAAATCAAACTGATTGAGTGGGAGAGCATGTAATGCCTCAGTTTCTGAGCTGCAAAAACTAAAGCAAGACAATGCTTCTCTATTGACGGGTATCGAATTTCAGTAGGAAGGAGTCTTCGACTAAGGTAGTAGAGAGCATTCTCTTTTCCTTCGTCGTTAACTTGAGCTAACAGGGCACCTAAAGACTCATCTAGAGCTGCGGTGTAGAGGATTAATGGCTTTCCCGGAATCGGAGCTGCCAAGACTGGCGGGTTAGAAAGGTATTGTTTGATATCGTCAAAAGCATTCTGACACTTCTCGCCCCATACAAATTTAGTATCCTTTTTCGCAAGGACAGAGAAGGGTTGACATCTCCCGGAAAGATTAGAAATAAACCTCCTTATATATGCCAATCTACCTTGTAGAGACCTTAACTGAGTAAGACTCTTAGGGGATGGCATATTTAAGATGGCTTCAATTTTAGCAGGATCTATCTCGATTCCGCGGTGCCTCACTACGAATCCTAAGAATTTTCCCGAAGCGACGCCGAAGGCGCACTTCAAGGGGTTCATTTTCAAATCGTAGCGGCGCAACCGTTCGAAAACAACTCTTAAGTCATACAAGTGAGCCTCTTTAACCTTGCTCTTGACAACTAAATCATCAATATAACATTCAACTTGATTATGAATTAAGTCGTCAAAGATACGGGTCATGGCCCGTTGGTAGGTTGCTCCGGCATTCTTTAAGCCGAATGGCATTACCTTATAACAAAAGATTCCAATAGGGGTTCTGAACGCCGTATTTCTCTCATCTTCAGGGGCCATCTTGATTTGGTTATAACCCGACGAGCCATCCATGAATGAGAAAATAGCATGTGAGGAGGCAATGTCCACCATGAGTTCTGGTATTGGTAGAGGGAACTCATCTTTAGGGCATGCCTTATTCAGATCCCTATAGTCGACACAAATCCGAATCTGACCATTTTTCTTTCGAACTGGCACGACGCTGGCCACCCAAGAGGGGTATTGTTCCTCTCGAATGAATCCGGCTTCTGCCAATTTCTTAACTTCAGAAACGACTTGTTGCTCAATCTCTAAGCGCATGCGTCGAGGAGCTTGTTTAACAGGGATGGCATCATGCCGAACCCCAAGTTTGTGAACTGCTACCTCAGCAGGCAAACCTGGCATTTCGTCATATGTCCAGGCAAAGCAATCCCTGAACTCGAATAACAACTGGATTAAGTCTTGGGTTTCACCCTCGCTTAACAAAGTACTTATGAAAATCGGACGGGGGTCATCATCGTTTCCCAGGTTAATTTCTCTCAACTCATCGACTGTCGACTTAATTTCCTCTTCAAATTCAGGGGGTGCATCCCGAACTTGAAGATCATCGGGATCGTCTAAAGTCTCCAAACAGAGTCCATCTAGAGGACAAGGAGGATCTGTAGGGACATTTGGAGAATCGAGGTGGTAAGTTATCATTAGGCAATACTCATCATCATCGAATGAACTAACTGTTCCAAAGCCAATACCACTTATTGGATTTTTATTTATTTTTGTTCGCCAAATATTCTCGTGGTATCTAGCTTGACCCTTAGTCCATCGGTATGGTATAGAACCTTTAGAAAAAGTATTTTTTACACAAACAGGGAAGTAGCCGAAAGGTAATTCCATTAATTCATTAAAATCTGCCTCCTCAAGGGTTACATCACCTTCGTCCCTTGCGGAGGAGGAGCCAGGAAAGAATTTCTGGACTTTCTTAACTTCACCATCCAAGTTGGGGGCCACTTTGACTTCCAACCCTACAACCCTGCCTGCCGACAGTGGGGTCAGATAAAGGGCCTCAATCCTTCTAGTGAGCTTTTCATACATTGTTAATTCGGGCTCGTCACTTTTAACGTTTGAAATATCTACCTCAGGGTCACTGTTCTGGTCTAAGGTGAGATCAAAATTTGGAGGAGTATTTATGTTTTGATAATCGAGGGAGAGGGCAGCACCTTGACTTTCTAGTTCACCATCGGAATCTGATTCCAAATCAATATACACAGGTGCTGTTCTTCTGTCTAATGAAGCACGGCCTCGACCTCGTGCCCTTAAAGCCATCCTCCCACCTCTTTGAGGTAATGTGCTTGGAGGTCTAAGGACAACGATATCAGAGTCGTCTTCACTACTCGATTGAATCATTTCTTGATTGATATCCTTATCTTTTTCTTTCTTTTGGTTGAATTTTTGTCCAACCATTTTCTCCTCAAATTTGATCTCTAATTTAGAACGGGACGAGGACCCTTTTGGTACGAAATATGCAGCATCTTCGTAGATCCCAATTTCTTGAATCGAGAATGGTTGCAAATCACCCTTAATCACATGTTCAATGCCGTCTCGTTGATACTTAATGCATTGGTGCAGGGTAGATGGAACCATTCTATATTCGTGAATCCAAGGTCTACCTAGAAGTGCGTTAAAGGACGTAGTCGAATCAATTATATGAAATTTAGCTTCAGTTTTTAAACCTCCTATTTCCAGGAGTAGAGTGATCGAACCTAAAGCTCTCTCGCCCTTCTCGTTGAACCCACGAAGCACCAACCTGTCGGTTGAAAGCTTGCTAGTATCAACTCTGAGATAAGCAAGGGTCTTTATGTTCATCACGTTGACCGATGCACCCGGATCAACAAGGACTCTTGATAACTTGAAATTTCCCACATCTACAGTAATGTAGAGGGGACGATTGTGGTCAGCAGTTCCCAAGAGTAAATCTTCGTCTGAAAAGGTAACCCCAGGGACCTCTTTGAAGTAGAGAGCCTCACCTTCTGAAGTTGCAGCCAACTGTGTTAAGCAAATCTCGGGATCGAGAAGTGCTTTAATTAGAGACTCCCTCATTTCTTTGGAAAGAAGGAGGGCGTCATAGATACTTAATTTTGCTGGCAACTTCCTAAGGTGGGCTAGAACATTGTAATCAACCTTAGGAACGACAGACTCGAAACCCGGAGGAATTAGAGGGAATTCTGGTTGTTGAGGGGAATCCGGACTTAGATTTTCGAATGAGGATTGCTTGCCTTTGTCCTGAGGGGGCAACCTAGGGGGTAAGACTTTACCGCCACGGAGTTGCACCTGCTCGACGTCTTCGGGCGGGCAAACTAGGGCAGTGTCTACACACACCATAGGTGTTGGATCATCATTTCCTGAAAGCGAGTCAGAATCTGAAAGTTCTATCAAGATAGGATTTCCTTGGAAATTGATCTGAGGGAAATCACTTTCTGATAAAGCTTCACATTCGACCTCTTCTTGAATAGTCGAATCAGTGAGGTTGGTTTGATTAACCTCAATATTTATTTCATTAGGAGTTTGATTCAAAACAGGAGAGTCATCAATTTGCATTTGAGATTCATGGTTAATCATCAAGACAGAAGTAGAAGGATGTTTTTTATTCATCTTTTGACCCTTCGCCTTTGATGGGGCAAAGTAAAAGTCAGATAACAAAAGAGGGGAAAGGGTTTTAACACCACCATCCGCCATTCTAATACATCTCTCATCTACACACTTCCTCTCTACAAAATCAAATTTTTCTTCTTTTACATTTTTCTCAGTAGTTCCTAAGACTACTGGAGAGGAAAGTGGCTCAACATCCTTCTGCGAAGCATCCAGGTCAACCTTCCACACCGGGGCCTGGGCTATCGTAGTCAGCTGTTGAGAAAGACGAAAAGACTTGTTAATCGACTTTTTAAGTGCCCGGGACAAAGCAATGTCCCAACCATCTTCAACAAAACAAGAAGAGTTAAGAGGATTACCTGAAATGGTCTTAATTGAAGCCTTTTCTGGATCAACCAAGTATTCTTTAGGTATTATAATGTTACCTTGGGTGTAGTTCCTCTCAAGCCAGTCTTTAAACACAACGCAGTCCTCAAGAGGGTGACTAAGCATCCTGTGGTACGGGCAATACTTGGGATCATCTTTCTTGCTCTCATCCTCAGGCCTCCTAGCCTCTGGCAACTGAAAATCTGGTTTCTTTAACAGACTTCTGAAGATCTTCTTAACTGACTCCCTTTTAAATGGATAAGGCTTTGCCAATCTCTCTCTAAAAGGGATGAAGGAGGGATCTCTAGTATGTTGAGGAACTATCTGAAAGGGCTGCTTCTGAGGCGGCTGTGGTGGAGGTGGAGTGCTAGGCTGACTAATCACTGGCCTCTTTCCTTTATCTACTGCTGAGACCACAGCTTTCTTTTCAAATGTTTTCACCAATTTTGGACCCTTCCTTTCTTCAGACTGCTCTCGTAAGAATGGCATCCTAGGAGCCTCTTCCTGCAAATTGCTAGCCTTATTAAGAAGTTTCTCAAAAGTTTTAATAGTGAAACCCTTCAGGAGAAAAGCAACAGGACCGTGGATATTCTTCAAAAGGATCTCCACAGCATGTTGTTCTTGCAACTGGGGTTCACACTTCATCGAGAGGTTTCGCCACCTCAAGATGTACTCAACTAGAGACTCTCCCGGCTTTTGCTTTTCAACCACGAGATCGCCCACGGTGGTGCGTTGTTGCGCTCCAGAAAATCTCTTAAGAAAGAGGTTTTCTAGGTCGCTAAAGGTTCTTACTGAACCGTTGGGCAGATCGGCGTACCATTCAAAAGCAATGCCGGATAGACTACTTACAAATTGGCGAAATAGTAGAGCATCCGACCCTCCTGCATTGCAACAGCTTGCTCGGAAGTGGGCCAGATGCTGTCTCGGATTTTCGATTCCAGTGAAAACTTTAAAAGTTGGTGGCACAAAGCCCTTTGGGTAAGGAACTAAGTCATATTCCTCGGGGTAGGGTCTACCCTTTGAAATAGACACAGTTCCTTGAGCATGGGCTAAGGCCTCCCTTACCTGGTCCTCAATTAACTGCTTGATATCCTTCTGAGGTGGGATTGAAGGAATGGAGGAGACTGCAGGGTGAACTGGAGGTGTCTCTACTGGACAAGGGAGAGTCACAGGTGGTGACTCGAGAGGTCTGGAATTAAATTCTGCCCTTTTGGCCTTTTCTGTGAGCTCTCGAGCTGACTGGTGGATCATAAAAGACTCTTGCTGTGATTTGTCTAACTTCTCTTGCATTTCTCTAACTTGTGACATCATGCTAGCAAGCTGAGTCTCCAAGTTTTTTATGTGTTCTTCATCTCTATCTTTCACAGACTCATCTGACTCTGACTCAACAGCATGCGGATCATCATCCTTAACAAATCGGCGCTTGCTGGGCTCAGCTTCTTTATTAGATCCTCTAGTTTCGACCACATGAATGCCCCCAACATAATCATCTTCATCTCCGAGGAGATCATCCGTATCAGGGTCAAAAGAAGCCATTCCTTCTTTGTTCAACAAAATGTTTCTTATTTCCTGAACTACCTCCTCGACCGGTCTATCCCCAATTGACTTAGGGTCAAGGGGTAAGTATCCTTTATACTCAGCCATATCAAACAACTCTTCAGAATCCATAAGGGCGATGATTTCTGTAAGTTTTGGATTAGGATCTGGTTGAGACTTTGTATCCGGTTCATCTTCCATTTCTAAATCCTGGTCAATTCTCTCCTCTTCGACTATCCCAGAGCTGGTAGTCAGAAGAGTGGCATCCTCTACAGGGAGAGGGACATATTCCTCAGGAGAAGTAGGAGCTTGTAAGGTGATAGTTCCCACATCTGGTAAGGTAAGGTCCTCAGACACCTGACTAAGGGGCCTAGGAATGACACTCGGACTTTGGGGATCATCAACTGGGGTAACAGGAATGGTAACTATTGGATCCGGGGTCAGACTGGCTGTGGTAGGGCTGTCAACTGTAACAACTGGAGTACTAGCCTGAACATCCATCAATTCAACTGCACTCGGAGTAGGGTCGACTGAAACTCGTTGGAGCTGCAGAATGAACTTAGAAGTTCTAGGAGGTGGTGGTAGATTCTCCAATTTAGTTCTTTTTGGCACATATCTCCTTTCAGGAGATTTAGGTCTTTTTCCTTTAAGGTCCACAGACTTTTGAACTTCAACCCCCTTTGGTTTAACAATCACAGAGGCCAATCTTACAGGTTTATGTGGGGGTACCGGGGGTCTACCAGTAGAGTGGCGGCCTCTCTCGGACCCAGTCAACACAATACCCTCTGTTTGAGAGGACGGAGGGCGTGGCACCCAGTGATATCCATCAACCAGTACTGAAGTAGCAGGCTGTCTAACATACTTCTTATTCTTTCTAACGAATTGTGGGGTTAAATTCTTTGCTTCAGATACTTCTTCCTTCAACACTTCTTTTTGGAAGCGATGTGAGATCACTCCCTTCAATTGTTTCACATATTCCTCTTTAGTCTGCCCGGTCTGTGCGGCGCAGGTATGAATTATATTTCTCAAAGTCCTTGTCTTTTGGAGATGTCTTTCTTTCTGAGTTTTCTTAGTCGAGTAGTCGACCGGGCATGGTGGAGAACGAGCTATCCTAGCTATCCTCTCCTCCCCTTGAGCTGAAGCCAGGGGGTAAAAGCGACTTCCCTTTAGGAGGGGAGAGGAAGCAGGAATAGGTAGCTCCTCAACAGCCTCAGGTTCTACTTGAGCCAAGGTCTTAAAGGGTAGAACTCTCTTAGCCTTAGAGATTTTCTTTCTAAGTCTCCTCAAATAATTCTTCTTCTGATTCTTAGTGGTGAATCTAAGTCCAGAACTAGACCCTTCTTCAAAAACAGACTTAATTTCAGTGGGAGGCTCAACAACTGGTTCAGATTGTTTCTGATCATCACTGACTACTGGCAAGGTGGGTGCAGATCCCACAATTAACTCAACTACTGGGGGAGTTTCCTTACTGGCATCTAGGCTCACAATCTGGTGTCCATCCATAGAGAGCTCAAGAGTACTAAATCCCATTCCAAAAATAACAGTGCTCCCTTGGTCATTAACAGTCGAATACAACTCTCGGTCAAAGGAGAAAATCAGTTGGCCAGCCATTTGAAATTTTCTGAAAGTTAAAGAAGATGATTGAAATTAGATCTTTTTGAAAAGAGTGGTAAAAAGTATTTTATTATTATTTTTTGAAAGTATGACATATGTTGGCCCACGAGGAAATCGTATGGGGTAACACATGACAACTTGGAGAAAAAAAATTTTTTTTTTTTTTGAGGAAATTTTGAGAATTTGAAAAGGGGTTTTCTTACAGGTTCCAAAACACAACGGACAGAGTTTCCCCTTGCCCGAAGGCTTATGGAATTGTAAGAAAGCCCAAGTAAAAAGGAATAGTTTAACCCTCCCCACCCTTAGAAGTCAAAGGGGAAATGAGGGGGTTAAAACTAAAAAGTTTGGCATGAAATCAAAAATTTTGAATTCCTTTCAATTTTAAAGATTTATATGTTGAACGAAAAATTTATCGACCATAAATCCATAAAATTAAATAGGATATCCAGAGATCTGATTTGACACTGTCGCCTCACAGGCTATGCTGGGGCAGAAGGTCAAAATCAGAACAAAAATCTAAATAAAACCAAATTTGGAGGTGGAACCTCTCTTTTAATATTTTGTTACTACTTTAGATGTTGGCCACACTCACCCAAGGAAGAAATGAGCAGAGGGACCAACGGAAGAAATGATAGTTAGAACTACCGATGAAACAAAATTTTGCCATTATTAAAGATGGAGAGAGAGATTTGTCCCACCGGGCGTGCCATTTTTTTGTTGGTGGAATTTTGAAAACATGTTTCGAAAAGATTAGTTTTCTTTGGGAGCTTTAAAATTGAGATTTAATTCTAATTCTAAAATCGAATCATCCCGTTAGAAAAATTATATCACCCCGAAGGACGAACATAAAATTTCATAACGGCGTTCAGATTTAGAATTATGAAATTCATCTTGAATATTATGACCGGATGCTAAAGAGAACTTCTTATGGCCACGAAGGGTCAAAATGAGGTTCAACTGAATATCCAGCTACAATATTCAAGAAGTGTGATCGTTAGGTTCACATCCAAAGCCTTATCAAAGAAAGATGTATCTCCCCGAAGGGAGAAAATATCATTCGATGATAATTCTTTGAATATGATAATAATGATCACTAATATTTTAAATTTTCCCAAAGAAATCCAATTGAGTTTTGAAAAATCATTTTTTAAAATCAGGTGCGTGTGTGGTTCTAAATCTCCTACGAGCGCAAGCCCTCGTAGTTAATTACATCGTAAGAAAACGAGGTCTCCTACGAAAACTCTCGATTAAAATAATGGCAAAATTTTGTTAGAATTTCTAGGAGTGATATCAAAGTATGAATAGAATTATTGGAAAATCAAAAGGGAATGGATCAAAATTGAGCAGTTATTAACGGAGTCAAAGGATGAGAGGTAGGGGACACTTTGAGATTCCAGAACCATCCGGAAGTGTCCCAACTTAATCTAAGTGTTGGGCTTTATGTTTTAGGATTGAAATGAAGCTTTAATTAGAGTTAAGTATTTTATTAGAAATTTGGGACTATATTCCCGAAATTTGGGGTCTTATAATCAAAGATCTGCCCCGGATCCTAAATCTATTTTGGACACTGGACCACAGTCGTCCGATCCTAACTAATGCAGTGCAAGGTCTGGACTTACCCCGGCCTGGATTGGGGAGCCAGCTAACCACCTAATCGATTTAAAATACATGAATCCGGTCTTTTTATGAAAGAATGGTAGGGACGTTGTAATTAAAGTTTTGGAGAGTTGGGGCCGACATCTAGAGACTCTCCTAATTGGCCCCTTTGACATGTTGGGTGCAAAATGCTAAACTATGAATTAAAATTTTGACTCTTTTATTTGTATCTAATGCAATGCATGCTGGTTAACAACCTCCAATCAAATATGCTTGAAATTTTAAAAACAGGCTTATAAAATAGTTTTTTAGAAGACTGGACTTCCCCAGGTCCGGCACCTCGTCCTCATAGGTCAGACTATCCGGACTCTACCCGCAGGCGGGGAAGGGTCTAAAGCAAGGAAAGAGTAATGCAAAATATGCATGCGACCCCGGGGTCGATCCCCGGCTAATTCCCTAGATTCGTTATCTTTCTATGTTGTTTAGACTCACTAAAATTTTAGACTTTAAAATTTTGAGTAGAAAAGTTTCACACCCTCACGAGCCTCACGTATCCAGGCGAAAACAAAGAGCGGCATGCAATCGCCAAAAAACTAGTAAAAACAAGTAATCCTAGAGGCAATCAAATCATCACATCAAATATAAATTAATTAATAATAAATGTCCATAGGCAGAATTGCCTTGCTTATTACAAACCAGAATATTGCAGAAAGTAAAGTGGCCGGGCACCACTGACAACAACCCGGATTCTAAACCTAGTAACGACGCAAGTTATTTTGAGTGGGATACTCTCAATCTTCAAATCTTCAAATCTTCAATTTCATTCTTCTTTGGACTCCTTTTCTTCAATCTTCTTGGAATCTTCGTAGTGGATTACCCAAATGGACAAGAGGGCACTTCCCTTAAGGGGAAGGCCACTCTTTCCTCTTTGGGTAAGGAAGAGGTATGATCCAAATTTGGATTTCCAAATGGAAAAGGAGTGTTCCCCAAAGGGGTATCCTTTCCTCTTTGGAATCCAAGCTTTGGATCTGTGTATCCCAACTCAAAATAGACTTTCACAACACTTGACACTTGCACAAATTACATTTATATCAAAATAAAAGATCTAGACTCACCTGCAGGGTTATCCTAAGCAATTAATATATATAAAGCAGTTATTCCCAAGCAGTTGTATATGAGCAAAAAAAAGTAAACACACTGGCCACGCTCTTTTTATGATTTGGGGGCTTTAGCAGCTGAAGCACCTGTGCAAAGAGTTTATAATATTTATGCATTTTTTGATTTGCCCCCTTTTTTTATTGCCCTGCATGAGCGTGGCCACCTGCAGAAAACTATGTCAACATCCAGATCGTACCTAACCTAAGGGTAATCTAGTCGCCAAACACATCAATCCATCCACAGAGTGCAGAAAAAGTAAGCAGACACAACAAAGCAATTTCATCCACAACATGCAGTGAAAACTACGAAAAGTCCGGCACACAGCAGTAAAGTAAACACCGGCCTAACCTAGATCTAGAGTTGGTTGTCCTAGCACATCATCTAAAGTGTGTGAGAAAGGTCGTGTGGCAGGGGTATATCCTAAGTTGGGTGATTAATTAAAGTTATCTAAAAGTTTGAGTTTGTTAAGGCTTAATAGGGGGATTTCAATTAAAATTTAAGTATTAATAATTAAGAATTTTAATTAAATATATTTTAAAAGTTAATTGATTACTACCTTTGTTTCACACCGAGGCCGTGAAGTTTATTTCTCTTCCTTGGGGCTAAGCTAATAGCCTCGTAGGCCTGGGTTACCCAGTAGCAATCGGGGTTGATTAAGTTACTTTAAGTTTGTTATAATTAAAGATGAATTGAATTATATTAAAGGTTTCTTGCTGATTTTTAAAATTGATTAGTTTAAGTTTGCCATTAATTGATTCGTGGCGTTGTGCCACCAGGCTCGAGGAACCAGCCTCCTTAGGACACTTAGCCCCGCAGCCCGGAGTAGTCCAGCCGATAAACCAAATTAATGTAATTGAATTAGAGATTTTTTTAAAATGTTAAATAATTAAAAATTAATCCATTTTAAGGTTTGACACCCTTTAGAATTCATTCGTGGCGTTGTGCCACCAGGCTCGAGGAACCAGCCTCCTTAGGACACTTAGCCCCGCAGCCCGGAGTAGTCCAGCCAATAAACTTCAACTTTAGGGTGGTTGTTGTGTTTTAAAGGATTTGTTAAATGTTTTAAGCATTAAACCAATATTTTTTGAGTTTTAGAATGATTTGAGCTTTATGAATTTTAGAATATTTTAATAATTTAATTAAAGGGTCAAAAGTTGAATTTTTTTTATTAAGCTCAAATTCTAGAATGTTTGTATTTTATCAAAATATTAGGCCTAATTATGAGTTGTTAGACATGTGGCACATTCAATTTGGAGTTTTCTATCAAAAGTTATGATTTTTAGAAGTTTTGACCCGGTTTTGACCTAGAGTTGACCAAAATGTTGACTTTTGACTTTGACCAGATTTTGGGGGTTTGAAATTTTTGGAAAATACTAGGTTTTAATTAGAGTCATTATCCACTGAGTTTGATTGATTTGGAATTTTCTATAATTAATGGTGAATTTTAGAAGTTTGGATATTTATGATAATTTTCAATTATTTCAATTAAAGACTATTCTAGTAATTTGGGCCTAAATGGATCTCAAACTCCTTGAAATCTCTCCCAAAGATCAGAGGTGATCTAAGGGGAGATTATCAAGCATTAAATTAATTCTTGGGATTTTTAATGATTATTAATTAATTAATATTAATTAAACATTGAATTTTACTTAAAATTAAATTAAGGCTTAATCTGATGTCCAATCAAGGGGCTTTTAATTCTCATGGGTTAAGGGTCCAACACTGATTAATTGGAAGTATTAAACTTAAATTTTGGATTTAAAAGGGATTTATTAGGATTTAGTTAAGGCTAAGAGGCAATTCTAGCAAGGGCAAGCTATGGCTCCTAATTGGTGAACCAAATGAACTCCAAATCTGATGAAATTTGGACCATGGGGTCACCTGATCCCAAGGCCTAAACACACCAAATTTGGGCTCAATTGGAATACTCTAAGGTGGCTAACTAAGCCACCTAAGGTGAGCTCTAAGTCACCTTCAAAAAATCCTAGGGAGCTATCCTAGGTTGGATTGGGGCAAAGTCAGTGGCCCTAAACTCCGTATCCTAAGCATAATCAACACACAAAAAAAACAGATCCTAATTCTCATTGGATAGGCTTAAATCCCATTTTGAATTTAAGGGTCAACCCATGACCCTTAAACTCAAAATTGGGGGAAAGTGCCCTTAGACCTTTAAAACAGGGGAGACAAAATTTGGACATGTCAAAGACATGCCCAAATTCAATCTCCCAAAGTTCCATGCCCCGGAGACTTAACTACAAACAGTAATTGCATAAATTGAAATAATACCATTAATGAAATTAAGCTTAACACACATGCAATTAGGGCCTGGAACCATAGGGCTTTTGAAGGTCTCCCTGAGACCTTTCCAATGAGCCTAAGAACACCTAATTTGGTCAAGTGTGCAGGGAGATACGGATTTTTGAAGTTCCCTTGATTTTCTGGAATTATTAATCCAGCCATTACACAGTCAGCCGCGCTTTACACGCGGCGCGTCCCGATTGGCTGGGCAATCATTGGCGCTGACTGGGTAACGGTCGGATTAATCGTAGCCGTCGGATGCGGGATCGGACGGCTAGGATTCAAGGCGCTCCGGAACCACGGGATTTAATCCGAGCCGTTGATCGGAATCAACGGCTGAGATTTCGTCTTCAACCTCCGCTCTTATCCGAGGCCGTGAACCTTCTCCGGCGTGATCCGATTGATCCGCCGGCGAACTTCGACAAAATTTCACAGGGAGGATCAGGGGGGTGGAAACCTTCAATCCAACGGTGGAAATCCGTTGGGGTGAAGGTTTCCTTCACACTTGACCGGACTACCTAGCTAGGGAGCTCGGGATGAAGGAATTACCGCAGAGAAAGTCTCAACGAATGAGCTTCTCTATCTGGAAGCTTCAGGAGACGAAGGCGAGCAGGTTTCCTTCAGGGACCGCGACTGGAGGACGGCGGAGATAGGACTTTGAGCGGGACGTCGAAGCCTTTCACCGGAGTTCGCTCGAAGTAATGAAAGGAGAGGTCTGGGAGCTCTAGGGGAGACACTGGGAGGTTGAGGGAACTCTGGGGAATCGTTTCGAAGTGCTGGGATCGATCCTTGAGCTCTGGGGAGCACCAGCCTATTCAGCCTCCTCCCGCGAGCTCGGACGGCCAGGATTGAATCGGAGGAGCTCTCGGATTGATGCCAAGTGGAAAGGGGCACCGTTCCAGAGAGCTCGTGAGCCTCAAGCCGGCGAACCACAGCCTTTGGAAGGCTTTCGGTCAGGATCGGCCTGGGGGGACCACCGGAACTTGCTCTCCATTGGTTCCGACCGCCGCCGGCCACGGTCTGGGTCGGGTTGACCAGGGAAGGCCGATGGGGACACACTGGAGCTGGGAGTGGAGTCAAATTGGTCTGGGGAAGCCGGGATCGATCGGTGGCTCGGTTTGGCTCAAACCTGCTTGGTTTGAATCGAATTGAGCTCGATCCAGGTCAAGCCAGACCCGGGACTAGATATGGGAGGTAGGTCTGGGTCTGGTGCACCCAATGCAAGTGGCAATTGGGTCCAATTTGATCTGTGTCAAAGGTTGGCTCGGGTTGATCCAAATCTGCTCGGTTCGGGTCGATTTGGGCTCAACCCAGGTCAGGCCAGACCCTGGGCTTGAAGTGGGAAGTGGGTCTGGGTCTGGTGCACCCAATGCAAGTGGCAATTGGGTCCAATTTGATCTGTGTCAAAGGTTGGCTCGGGTCCAAGTGTTTTTGGCTACTTTGGGTTAGCCTAACTATTGACCCAAGCTAGCCCAAGGCATGGGCTGGCTGGAGGAGGTGTATTGGACCTAGGGCCACCTATGGGAGGTGTTGGCCAGGTTCAATTGGATTTAGGTTGAGAGTTGGCCCAATCCCAAGTGCTATTAGGCACTTTGGGCTAGCCTAACTCTTGACCTAAATGAGCCCAAGGATTGGGCTGGTCAAGGAAGGTGTATTGGGTCAATGGGAACCCAATGGCACCTTGATTTGGATTCAATTTGATTAAGATCAAAAGATGGCTCAAGGGAGGTCTCTCTTGGGTCACTTGGGTCAAGCCATAAGGCTAACCCAAGTAAGCCCAAGGCTTGGGTGACCAAGAGGGGTCTCTTGGGTACCCAAGGGTTCATCCCATACATTCAAAGGACTTGGAATAGAGTAGATTCAAAGATTTGAAAGGGGAGGGGTGTATGGGTCCATGGGTCAAACTTGGTTGACTTGGTCAACCAGGTTGACCCAAGGTCTGGGTTTGAGTTCAACAAGTTGAGTTTGATATTTGAAATTCATTGGAAGTGGTTTCAAAGAGTTTGGAATTGATTTGAATTGAAATAGCCATTTGAAATCTCATAAGGGTATTTTAGTCAATTTTGGCCCATTGGTCAACTAGAGTCAAAAATGATTCTGAAAAATGCAGTTTACTACTCAATGGGTTAAAATCAAGAGTCTGGAAGTGATTGGAAGCTTGGATAAGGGTTCCAAAGTCAAGATCTCAAAGGGGTTAGGTTCAATGGCATAGGCTGTAAATATTTGAAGGTTTTACAGCCTTTGAATTTTAATTCAGATTTTGGGGTTAGAGACCTCAGAATGAGCTCAAAGTTGGAGGGTGCCTCTAGAGACATGTCTTATCACTTTACAAGTGATAGACCTTGAATCAGAGACCATTAGAGTGGGTTTTAAATGTTTGAAAAATCCCTAAAAAGGGGCTTTAGGACAAGGCCTTAAGACTTAGGATTTGAGTCTGGATTTCTGGATTTGAAATGAATTTTAAGTTTGAATAATTAAAATTGAAAGTATCCAAATCATTTACAATCATTTTGTGATTGTTAATGGATGGATAGGGTCAAGGCTAGATTAAGGGTAGGATCAAAGTCTGGGTTGAAATTAGGATTCTCAAGTGGATTGAGTCAAAGTTTGAATATGTTTGAAATTTGAATTAATTTGAATTTGAATTGGATGGAGTTTGAGATTTAAATTGATCACAGGTAGGGATCAAATTAAAATTGGAGTGGATCAAATATAGGAATTGATTTGAGGTTGAGGTTGATCAAGGGTGGAGATTGATTTGAAGTTGGAGTGACCCTAAGATCTAGAAGAATTCTAAGATCTAGGATTTAAGGGAATCCTAGGCTCTAGAGTAGGCTCTAAGGTCTTGGATCTAGAAGGATCCTAAGGTCTAGAGTGGATCCTAGGGTCCAGGATTAGATCTAGATTCTGGAAGGGTCTTAGTGACCTCATACAAAAATGAGGTCAACAACCTTGCACATACACACTCAGAGAGAGAATTTGTGCAAATTAGAGTTTCTATTCTTCTTTGATCATATCGTCCTAGACGATTATGAGATCGTCTTGGATGATCCATTGTAAACAAAAACCCTAATTAGGGTAGTCGCGTTAAGTCAGTTTGATTAAGCAAATCATCTTGGACGATCCCATCATAAAGGACGATATGTTCAAATCAGAAAATCTCAGCTGCCAAACTAATTTAGGCATGTTTTTATTTTTAGTATTTTGGTCTAATTGTCCCAGACAATACGTGTATCGTCCAGGACGATTCATTACAATCATGCCTAAATTAGCCAGATAATTATGGAAAGCAATTGAGGATTAATTGATCGATCACATCAGTCTGGATGATCGCAAGATCTTCATGGACGATCAGGTATAAATCCTCATTGTCCAATATAACTCACCTGGACGACCCGAACAATGTGCTTGACAATATAACCTTATTTGTACTAATTATCTAGAATGATAGAGATATCATCCCGAACGATCAAGTCATTTTCTAATCGTACAACATGGTTATACTGGACGACTATAACTATATGTCGGACGATATTTGCTATTTATGAACGAATCGTATAAAATGATAGACATATCATCCTGGATGATCAAGTCATTTTCTATAGATCGTTCAGACTTTTCTCCTGGACATCCTGAACTATGTTCTGGATGATATTCTTGACTCTGAACTAATCATCACAGACGATCACAGAATCATCCCGGATGATAAGAACAAACCTGTCTTCTAATCGTCCAGCTGTACCAGATCTTCTTAGCCAAAGAGGGGTTATTTATACAGAATGTACAGGATGATATATCGATCATCCTGGACGATCTTTGATAGCAAGTTGAAATTTAGGGCAATCTTTGATCCCTTATATTTAAGATCTCTTGTTTTTTATTCAATAAACTTTTGGTTACTGTCCTCTTCCGAGAGAGTCTTGAGAGGGAGAGGGAGAGCTTGGTAGAGAGAGAGAGAGAGAGAGAGAGAGGATATTGTGAGGGGGAGCTTATGAGGTGTTCACAAAGGTTATTCCAAGTAATGATTCAAATCATCATCTCCAGTCGTCTTCCCTTGTCCCGTGGTGGCTCTATGGGAAGGATCGTCAGCAAGAAGGTCAAGATTCTCTGTCTGGTTCAGGAGGAAGCAAAAGGAGTTTGGATTCTCTACCTACTTCAGGAGGAAGAAAAAGGTGTTTGGGTTCTCGCCCTCTCCGGGGTTGGTAAAAAGGAGTTTTGTAAAGGCTTCTCCGCTTTACTATGGGAGCAAAAGGAGAGTCACTGAGTTGATTAGTGCAATACCTAGAGGGGAGGCTCCGGGGAGTGGATGTAGGTCAAGTTAACCAAACAACTATAAAATTTGGTGTGTTTTTTCTTTTTATTGTTCCACATTTTAAGTTTCGTACTCAATTCTTCTATGGATGATCGTGTGGTTAAAGTTTTTGTTTTGTTTGTTTAAACATCTCCACATCAGCGTGCAGTTGTAATCATTTTAAAAATTATTTTTGCTTAAGAATTTTTAAAACTACCAATTCACCCCTCTCTTGGTTAGCCTTGGGCTAGTTCATAAGGACTTAACATCCCTAATCAACTTTCAATATTTAATTTTTACACCATAGTTGAGACCTATCAAATGTAGTTAGTGAAGTAAAGCCTAAGCAACTAGGGCCTCAATATATCACTTTGATGGTCTAAATTTTAAAACTTTGCTCAATTAGGTCATCCATCTTAGTTGATTAACTACAAATGCACTTAATTTTGGCTAGAGAGAGAAGCTCTGGTTTTCTTTCTAGTGAGAAAAATTTTGAATCTCAGATTTTGCGGGTTTCTTGCCTCTGATCATGGCAGCTTCTGGCCGTCCACCGTCAGATCCCTCAGACCTCCTTTATCCGGTTGATCATCATCTTCTATCTGACCGATCAGGCTCTCCTTTTTCCATGCATTCTTTCAATCTGTGTAATAATGGTCTTTTGAGTTCAAGATCTGGAGTTAAACCTTTGATCATCAGAGAAGGTTTTGGCTCTATTGCTCTATATGCTAAATTGATTCCTTCTACTGAAAGAAAGGGCAAGAATGTGGTTGATTCATCAACCTCTAACAATGATATTCTCCAAGTCGATGGCCCTATTTCTAATTGGTTAACTTTCAGATCGCTAGAACAAGGAATTTTTGATTCATTGAATCCAATTTCTAAAGAAAATAATATGATTGAAGTCAATGAAGGAATCCTTAATAGAAGTTTTTTTGGATGAGACGTTGAATTTTGAAGGCGTTCCTGTTATCCAGGACAATACTGTTCCATTAGATACTAAATCTGCTAATGAAATTGATAAACCGAAAGATTCCTTTCTTAATGCTTGGAGAAAACCTCAATGCATCAAAATTAATTTTGATTCCAGTTCAACCGATTTGTTCTCTGATGGGGTGGCATTAAAGTTGAACTCAGATCAAGAATGGGCTAACACAAAGATTCTTACTAACTCAATTGTGCTGAAGGTTATGGGTAGCATTGAGTTACGGAAACAATGGAGCAGATATGGAAACTTTCATTTAACTTCCCTAGGATTAAATTGGATACTTTGTTCGTTGAAGCCCTCTGCAGCCACGGAGGAAGTTCTTAGCGGAGGGATGTGGTATATTGTTGGTCATATCGTCGGTTTGGACAAATGGTCTCCTTCTTTCTCTCCATTATCTCTTAAAGGTCTTTCTACTCCAGTTTCGATTCGTTTTCCTCAACTCCCTTTGCATTGTTGGGATGAGGTAAACATTGCTTTGATTGCATCAAGAATTGGAACGCCTTTGTTCTTTGATGGCAATTCCTTTAGTTGGAGCAAAAAGGAATTTGCACGTATTTGTGTCCGCATCAATCTTGAGTCAAAGCTTCCTATTGGAGTTTGGGTCGATGGTTTGTGTGGTAGATTCTTTTAGAAAGTTGAATATGAGAAGCTTACTTCATTCTGCTTCAGCTGTGCAAAAATTGGGCATTTGAAATCTAATTGTCCAAATATCCGTATGGCCGAACCGGTTGGGCACAACTCTGATTTGCATGATAAAGTAATTCAAGATGTTTCTCATCTTGATCATCAGGAGGAGTATGGGCTGTGGATTCACGTCAAATTTAAAAAAAGGCCTAAATCAAATTAGGAATCGTCCGAGTCCCTGGAAGAAGGAAGCCAATACTTCAGATACTCAAGCTCCAGATTTCCCAGTTAAGGATTCTTCATTTTTATAGTTTCTTTTTCCTTTTATGTAGTACATAATTAATGAATTTAATATCAGCTTCACCTTTAAACCTTCATATAATATTAATGATTTTAATGTAAGGACTTGATGAGATTACTAATTTTATCTTAAGGTTAGATATGATTTCAAATTTTAATGTACTAATATTTAATTTGTAATACTAATTATTCATCTTACAATTTTAAAAATTATTTTTATAAAGGTATAGCTTATGTCTACTTCAAACATCCAACTTAAATTATACTAATAATCTCTTTAACAGTTTAAAAATCGCTTTGAACAATAGACCTGAGATATCTAAAATGTACACTCTTTTTAATGAATTGAATACTCAATATCACAATCCCACAACTACATATGTTACTAGTTAGATATACTCAAATGAAAATCTTTAGACTCTAAGGTTGACCTCAATAATTCAAGTTTTTCATCAACTCCTCTCTAGTCTTATCAATAACAAGAATATCATTAGCAGAAATATATATACCAAGGGCCAGCTTCTTGAAAATGTCTATTAAGATCAGCCATGGCTAAAGCAAAAAGATATGGGCTTAAAGCGGATCTTTCATGTAATCCAACTAAAATAGAAAAATATTTAGCCAAACTACCTTATGTTTGAACACAGGTAACAACACCTATTGACCTAATTTGGTTAACTTGTTTGGTACAAACACGAAAAATAACATAGGCTAAGTGCATTTGTAGTGTTTCTTTTTTTATTATTTTTTTTTTTTTTTGACAAGTGCAAAATGCATTAATGGCAAAGAAGAAACTATTACAAACTAAGTGCAATTCTCATATTCCTTCTTCAACAAAAAGTATAAGGAAGAAGGAAAATCAAAGGAAGTAAAAGAATCAAAGCAAAAACTATTCTCCAAGGCAATAGAAGCACATAAATCGACAGCTTTGTTACAATTCCTAGAGGTATGATGAAAGATAACCTTATTGAAGTCGTGAAGGAAAGAAATCTTCTCAGAAATCCTGTTGTTCTTGGAGTTTATCACAGAATAATGAAGAAATTTGATGACATTGTAGTTATCTCCCTCTATTATTAGACCTTTGCAATCAAACATCCACTCTTTCATGAAATCTCTTAACGAAAAAATAGCTTCAAGCTCAAGTTGGTTAATATCCCAATGGAGTCTCTAATTTCCAAAGGCAAGGAGTAGTCTGCCCCTGGAGTCCCGAGCAACTCCACCGATACTGGCTAGATTTGAATCTTGTAATGATGCATCAACATTGATTTTTATCCAATCTAGCGGTGGGGGATGCCATGAAGTTTCAAACTCATAAAGGACGGAAGCATCCCAGTTGACTAGCATTGGATTTTTATTGGTAGCAGAGAAAAGAACAGTAGCAGCTACCACTGAGATAGGCACGCTAGATTTATCGTGTTTAACCTCATTCCTACAGTTCCAGGAAGTAAAAATAGTTGTGCAATAGATCTTAACGGTATTCAAGTTGGAGCTGGAAAGGATTCGGAGCTGATGAAGACAGTCAGCAAGAGAGCTGAAAATCGGAATATAGAAACCCCAAGATCTCATCATACTGATAATTTCAATAAGAAATTTACAATGGACAGCTATATGAGCACAATTTTCCACCGCTGGACAACCCCGAGCACACTGATCACAGTTGCTAAGTTTTCTATATTTTAGGAATTCATTAGTAGGAATAGCAAACCTACTAAGCCTCCACCAAAAAAACTCAACTCTTGGCTTGAGTTTTAATTTCCGTAACCAATTAGCATAACCGGAATCATCAACAGACTTCTGGAGTTTAATGATTTCTGAATAAGCCAAGGAAGAAATGGATTTACCAGAATGTTGGTATAGCAGCTCCATATGATCTTCTCCCCCTTCATGAATAACACAATGACGTGTAATTAGATCAATCAGGCTGCTATTAAAGTAACGGGTGAGCTCCAAAAGATTCCAGTTACGTCTTTAGTAATAAAATTCTGCAGCGACAAATTATCTAATCCAATGCAATCAGCAAGCATGGGCCATTTGTTGAAGCTATTATCAAGTAACCAAATGTTATTCATGACATTAATATTTGCTCCATTTACTATCTTCCACTTGACAATTGGTTTCAAAAAAGAGGCTCCATCAAGAATTATAGCCCGAGTAGAAGATTGTCCATACTTGGACTTGCCTCTTCGAATAACAAGACCATATCTAGCAAACATACACTTGTATAAAAGAGATGAAGGATTTTGAAAAAGCCTCCAAGCAAGTCTCGCTCTGAGGGGCCCAACTTTTTTAACTGCAGAATACATTCTAAAACCACCAAGAGCTCTTGGGATGCAAAAATCATCCCAGGCAATGTAATGAAGGCCTTTGTATCCTTGATTGTGATGCCAGATAAAATCCCTGCAAAGGCGGTCCAATTCAAAAAAAAATTTCTTAGGGATCAAATAGTGAGTAGAAATAAATGTAGGCAAGGAGAACAAAGAAGTCTTGGCTAGTATAATTCTTCCTGCCATAGAGAGGAATTTAGCACCCGAAGCATTGAGCTTATCCAAGGCGTGATCCACCACAAATTGGAAATCATTTTTAACCAGTTTTCTGAGAGCTCTTTTGGTTCCCAAATACTGAAGCTCATTTACAACTCTGAACCCATATTTATTACCAACTTTCCGTCTTATATCAGGTCTAACAAATTTCCCAAAAAGAATTTATGATTTAGCTTGATTCAAGCTTTGCCCAGTCCAGCTGTAGTATTCCTTAAATAACTTCATCATTGCTTGAAGTTGGGAGGAAGAAGCAGTTCCAAACAATAGAACGTCATCAGCATATAATAGGTGAGTAATTCTTGGTGCTCTAGGAGAGGTTTAGATGCCCAAGTGAGAGCCTCTTTTCTTAATAACACTATAAAGAAGTTAGGAACACAAAATAAAGAGATAAGGTGACATAGGGCAACCTTGTCTAAAGCCACTTTTAGCATCAATCCAATGGGTGGCTTTACCATTTAAGAGAATGGAAAACTAAACATTAGTAACACATTCCAAAATAAAGGATGAATATTTCACAGGGAACCCGAACCATTGAAGAACATGCTCCAAAGTCTCCCAACACATACTATCAAAAGCTTGGTCCATATCAAGTTTAACAGCCATAAGTCACTTCTTATTCTTTTAAATTCTAAATTTGATGAAATTTCAAGAGCAAGAAGACAATGGTCAGACATAGATCTACCTGGAATGAAGGCCACCTGCTCCTCGAAAATAAGCTTGGAAATGCAGCACTTTAATCTGTTCACAATCATAGTTGAAGTGACATTGTAAATAGTTTGACACAGACTAATAGGGCGAAAGTTGGAAGGAAAGATCGGAGAATTGATCTTAGGGATGATAACAATCAATGTATCTTTCCAAGTGCCATTCATAAGTCCAGAAGTAAAAAAATTTATTAATAGCTTTCCAAGCAACATCTCTGATGATTTCCCAATAGAATTTGAAAAAAGAGGTTGTAGATCCATCCAAACCTGGGGATTTATTAGACCCTTGTTGTAATACTGCAGTGGAGAATTCAAATTCAGTAAATTCAGCCTCCAGGAAATCTCTATCCGTATCGTCAAGCACTTGATTCGATTCAATTGATGGCCAATTCTGGTAATTACACTGCCGTTGCTTCCATTTATCCTCAAAGAATTTTAAAAAAATTCTCAATTTCTTCTATGTCTTCCACCGCTTTATTGTTCTCATCCTTGATTTGTCTAACCAATTTACCATTATTCCTAGCAGTGGCATAAGCATGAAAAAACCTTGTATTGGTATCACCCTCCTCATTCCAATTAGCCTTAACTCTTTGGTTCCACCACATAGAAATTCTCAGCAATGTAACATTGAGCTCCCTCACCTTACTTCATAAAAGAGTGAGGTTATCTGGACTTAGGTCACCCTTCTCTTCCTCCTCTAGCTGTAAATTGAGAATATCTTTCTTCAATTCTTCTTTTAACAGATTCAAATTTTTACAAGTGTTCTTATTCTAGAAAAAAAGAGATTTTAGGGATCTCTTTATCTTCCTATTTAGAACATCAGCTTTATCTCCATAATCATGTTTTCCCCAGGCATTTGCTACAATATTCCAAGTGGCTGGATAGGATTTCCAGGTGTCCTTAAATCTGATAATTTGGTTTGAACCCGAATAGTATCTTCAAGGTAAAAAGCTATGGGGCAGTGATCAGAAGAAATCCTTGCTAGGTGCCTAATTGATGCTGACAGGACAAGCTGGAGAGCTAGGGAATTCAGCAGACAGCGGTCCAAACCTTCCCAAATCCTAGAAGTTCCGTGCTTATTGTTACACCAAGTATATCTAGGACCAATCACTCCTAGATCATGAAGATCTAGATTAGCCATGAAAAACTTCATCTCCTTTGGCCCATTAGTCATACTAAAACACTTACCACCTCTTTTATCTTCTTTGAAAAGAAGACAATTGAAGTCCCCTCCCACTATTGTAGGAATATCATCAGACAAAAGATCATCCAGACGGCTCCAAAGATCTCTTTTACCATGAAAATCTTTATGTCCATAGACCATCGCCACATTCCAAATACCCTTATTGGGAGTATTGAAAGCACCAAAGACAAGTTGAGGAGAATGGGCAATCAATGTAAATGCAGCCATATTACTTTTCCACAAAATCAAATTACCACCAGCAATGCCATCTGCTGGGTGGTGAAAAAAGTCCCAATCCGTGCCAATAATTCTATTGACATCCTTTCTAGTGATCAAAGACATCTTTGTTTCAGCTAGGCCAACAAAAAAAAATAGAATTGTCTTTCACTACTTCCTTAAGGTAGAGGAAGGACTTTTTTTTCTTGATCCCACTACAATTACAAAAACTGAGCAAAGACATTTATTTAACGGAAGGTGAAAATTCCCGCCTTTTTCTTAACTTTTCCTTCAACTTTTCTTTTCCTAGACCATGGTTCAATAGGACCCAAGAACTTCAATTGTGGCTTATTTTTTTGCTTGGCTGAAATAGGGATCTCCAGATTGGAGAGTTTTGATTTTGGAATGTCAGCTAGCTCAGAAGGAATGTCTTGAGTAATTATAGACTTGGTTTTAGTGACCATACAAGAATCTGTAATAAGAGTATCAGTATTATCAAAAGAATTAATACTATTATGAAGAGATTCAAAACTTGCTTTAGCTTCTACAGTTTTATCAACTGTAAGGTCTGAAATAATAGAATCTGCATTGACTAAATTAGAATCAACATCATCCAACTGGTTAGAGATTTCATTAAGAGCATTAAAGCTGTTCGACATATTTATGTCCTCAGCTGGGGTAGGCTTCAAATTTTGTACTCCTTTTAGTGGACTAACCACTTTCTTGGTACCACCA
>CM039720.1:11533035-11704222 GCA_022539455.1 Dendrobium nobile | reverse complement strand
TCCAAATTTTTTCCCCCCAAATTTTCCAACCATAACTACCCACTAATTGTCAACATTATGATTTAATTAACATTCTTCAATAAATTCCACTAACCCATAGTAATCTATAAACAACATTCACTATTTAAACATCTCAATTCCACAATTAATACATTCCACAATCCCATAAAAATTCTATCCCCCCCCATATTCTAACCCCCCAATTTCCATCATCTCCATCATCAATCATCCCAACACCCTATCAATTATTTCAAAACCATTTCCAACAAATACCCTAATCTTCCTCTCTTATACATCCCAAACAAACACACCATTCTCACCTCAAATCATACCAAACATATCCCCCATCAAACCCATCCTATCATACAACTTTACACCCCATACCATTATACCCCCACCAACATTCTTCCTCACTTCACCACTCTCCCACTCACTCATACACAAACCACCTGATTTGAGATTTCTCCAATGAGTTAACTTTAGTCTCCATCAACCAAACAAAAAAAACTTGGTGGTCTTTAATCACTTCCTTCAAATATAGAGCAGCCTCCACCTTCTTGGCTCCTCTACAATTCCAGAAAATTATCGAATTCATTGATTAAAGATGGGAGAAGGTCCCCCAATCTTCTTGCTTCTAGCTCCCCACTTTTTCCTTTCTCTTTCCAATATATTCCTGATCCCAGAGATTTCAATTCTTTGAGCAATTTCACCTTATTTCCAGAAGATGAGTTATCAATAGATTCCTTTTCAGTAACATGAGATTCTTTATCATTTGCTTGCTTAAAAGAATTTTTTTATCAAAAACTGCTTCTTCATTTGATACTTTCTGGGATGTTTGTTCAACAATCTCACCTTCTTCTATACAGGCATAATCAATTTTTTCCATATCTTCATTCAGGATTGAGCCATCCAAATTTGCAAGTAAATAAAATTTATTGATAGTTCTGAGAGGGGACACATGCCGGTTTACCTCAGATTGTTGAATATCTAGAATTTTATTGAGAAGATCTGATCCATTCTCTCCTTCCAGTCATTGTTCCCGGAACTGCAACAGTTTCTGAAACTTGCTGTGTCTCTTTCAAAGAAGCTCCTTTTGGCATGCCATTTGTTTTGAATTCGCAACAGAATTTTTTGGAATATAAATTTTCTTCATAGGAGTAGAGATTCTATTAAAGAACTGACTCTTTTCACCCATTCTTTTGAATCTTCTATTACCATGTTTCACCCTGGATCCAAGAGTCCTCCTTAGCTTTCTCTGTGTTAACAACAGTTTTAGCTTCTGACATAAGTTTTCCTGTTTTGAATGCTTCCGATGCATAAGCATTCAATGAGACAGTATCTATCTTGACTTCTGAGCAATTGTTCACTACATGACCAATTCTACCACATTCCTCCCAAATTTTGGAGAGACTTTCATACTCTACCGCCTGAAAAAACTTCCCAGAAATTCCTTCCACCCAAATGCCTTTTGGGAGTTTTATATCTAAGTGAATACGAACACAAATCCGTGCAAATTCCCTTCTACTCCATTGAAACATATTTCCATCAAGAAGGAAAGGTTTGCCCACCATCAAAGTAATTCTGCAAATGTTTACCTCGTCCCAGCATTGAAGAGGTAAATTGGGAAGCCGGATCCACACGGGAGCTGAAATACCTTTGAGAGAATTAGGATTGAATGAAGTGGACCATTTATCCAGACCCACTACTTGTCCTCTTACCCACCAAGGACCGCCAGAAAGAATGTTTTCCACAGCAGCTGGATCTTCAAATGAGCAAAGCATCCATCCACGTCCCAATCCAGTTAAATGGAACTTCCCAAAACCATCCACTGTCTTCTTAGATCCAAGCTAACCATATGAAAAGGAATATCATCCCCAAAGATCTTCACTACTAAAGCTTTTTCCAGTCTCTTGACATTTTCCAATTCCTTCTCAGTAAGTAGCTTAATACCTTTACCATCTTCTGTTAGAAAGGAACCCAGATTTAGGCTATCAACCTTGATATTCTGCTTCTTATGCCAGACTGAACCGTTCTCCGCAAATTTATGATTGATAGGATCATTCGGAATAACTGGTTCCTTGAGAGTAGACTCCGCATCATGCCTTTGGAGCAATACCTTATTCACCTTGTCATCAATTCTGGATTTTAATTTCGAATGGGGGGAGCTTGTCAATTCATTTCTACTAGGAGAAGACGGTAGTGAAGCATAATTCACCTTTTTGATAATTGAGATCCTTGTTCCCTTAGAAGACGAAGCTTCCAGATCGAATTTACCAATAACTTCATTGACCGAAACAGGACTGTTAAAGGATTTCAATTTAAATCCAGCATCCTCTGTTCTGATTTCCTTCCCTTTCCCAGATACCACAATGGGAGGAGATTTCTTTTTTAACAAACCACCCTCATTAATCAGCAACGTTTAGCTGTCAGATTTTTGAACTTCTTGTTGAATTTGTCCAGCTTGTCCAAACCTCCATTGAAAACTTCAGTATATTTCTTCACAGGAATTGATAATCCTTTCCTGTAATTAGACCAGGATTCCGATGAGAGAATCCGATTGCGCTCCATACTATCTTATCAACACCGCCGCCTGTCGGCTGACCGTCGGATCCACCAGTTGCGGAAGAAGATGCCGAAGAAGACAAACAGAAAAAATGAAAAAAAATTTGACTTCATTCATATACCAATTTTGTTGTGATTTTGCTCCCCAGTTCATTCACATCAGGTGAATGTGGCCTGGGTTAACAAAGCCAATGTTTCACCCCTTACAAATGCATAATTACTCTCTCTCTCCAGTTCTATTCATGTGGCGAATATGGCCTAGGTTATCAAAGCCAATTCTATCCCTCTCTTTTTGTTCAAATCATTAGAGGATGTCTCATACTAGGAGTAACTCACATATATGGTAAACGTTCCCTCTACCGGGTGTTTTCTTCGACAGCATGAGATGTGCTTAGTCTATGATTGCGAATATATATATATATATATATATGCAAAATAAAGAAAATATGCATTGATAAAATAAAAGAGGGAAGCTCTAGCAGAGCAAAACCAGTTACCCTTATCACAGGAGGAACCCAGTAATACTCTCTAAGTGCTCAAATTCCCCAAGCTTTTCTTTTCTTCTCCTATGAAGCGTCTGAGTGATCGCTTCAGGGATGAATCTACACTTGTGATTATTATGGTCCCTTATAATTATGATGGTCTTTATTAGTGGTGTGATACATCTTGTTCTAGATGTTAACATCACATCTCTGAGAGCTTTGATTTTCTAGCGGAAGATCAGCTCTCCAGCTCCTTTTAGTAACCTACCTTTTCATTCCTTCCCTACTCTCGGCTTCTAGAGTAGTTCTATGGATATGGTAGTGTTGCTCCCATTTCTCACAGGGTCTCACCAGTTAGGGTGGGTGTTACCATTGTGATGTTTGATGTTTATTGATCTTACTCATAAATCATTATCCTCGGTGGAGTGTGTCCCCTCGCTGTCTTGAGTTGTTTCCCAGTAGTGTAGTAGTACACCTGGTCTCAGGTGTTAGCACCACTGTCTTGAGAGCTCTGATTTCCTAGCAGGAGATCAGCTCTTTTCTTTCTTTATCGACTTACTCTCATTCGTACTCTACTCTTAGCTGCTATAGTAGCTCTACGGATGCGCTGACATTGTTTCACTTCCCACAGGGTCCCACCAGTTTGTGTGGGTACCACCACTGTGAGCTTTTCATCAATATCATTCCTACTCGATGTTACTATCCTCAGTGGCGAGAGTGTCACCTCGCTACGCTTGTGTGTTTTCCTGCTTGTGATGTGGTACATCAAGTTTCGGATGTTAGCATCACCTTCTAGTGAGCTTTGATTTTCTAGCAGAAAATCATCTCACTTGTCTTGTAGTGACATACATTCCCATGGTGACCCAACTCTTAGCTGTAGAGTGGTCCCTTGGATGTGCTTATGTTGCTTCCTACCCCTACAGAGTCCCACCAGTTTATGTGGGTGTTCCACTGTAGTCCTTTTTGATTATTTCTCCTTAATATAGTCATGTTCTCTGTAACGAGTGTGTCCTCCTCGCTACTTCAATTGTTACTCACTAGGAATGAGATTATCGCTCTCACATTTTGCTGAGGGCATGCCCTTCCTTATTGTCTCTCGAGGCATCAGTTTGATGCTTCCAGCTTTGCATGATCTTGGTTTTGCCTTGGCAATTTCATTGGCATTTGGATACTCGTGGCCACGACAATTTGTCTCTACCACGTGGTAACCAAAACACTAGTTTAAGACTCCTTAGACGACCCTTCTCTCTTCGGAATTTTCCAATCTACCTTTCTACTTTTCCTCACATCCCTACACATATGTGTGTCAGGCTATGGTTGAGATGACTTTTCCCTGATTGTCTTGCCGCTCTGGCAGACATCAGGCTTTACCCTGATAGTCTTGTTGTTTCCAACAGACATCATACTTTACTTGGTTGAGAGTGCCTGACAGAGCCCCTAGGAGGCATATCTCACCACCCCTTTACCCTGATTGTCCTTCCGCTCTGACAGACATCAGACGTTTACCCTGATTGTCCTGCCGCTCTGGCAGACATCAGACCTTTACCCTGATTATCCTGCCACTCTGGAAGACATCAAACCTTTACCCTGATTGTATTGCCACTCTGGCAGACATCAGACCTTTACCCTGGTTGTCCTACCGATCTAGTAGACATCAGACCTTTACCCTAATTATCCTACTGCTCTGGCATACATCAGACCTTTACCCTGAGTGTCTTGCTCTGATCAAGCAAACATCAGACTTTACCTGGTCGAGAGAGCTCGATAGAGTCCCTAGGAGACATTCCTCACCACCCTATCTTACCCTGATTGTCCTGTAAGTGACTACGCAGGCATCATATTTCATGGCTTATTTACTTTGTTGAGGTCAGGCAAAGTATCGAGTCACCCCTATCCACTGTTTCAAAAGGAGCAGGAGGAGATGAGATCCTTTCACCTTCTATCATGTTATTTGAGATGATCAGTCAGGTAGTTGGTTTTACTTACCGTCGAGAGAGCCCGACAGAGTCTCTGGGAGGCATTCCTCACCACCTCTTTACTCTGGATGTTCTGTCAAAGACTAAGCAGACTTCCAATTTTGTGGCTTATTTTGTCTTATTGAGGTCAGGCATGAGTATTGGGTCACCCCTATCCGCTGTTCCAAAAGGAGCAGGAGGAGATGGGATCCTTTCACCTTCTATCCTACTGTTTGAGATGATCAATCAGGTAGTTGGTTTTACTTACCGGTCGAGAGAGCCCGACAGAGTCCCTGGAGGCATTCCTAACTACCCCTTTACTCTGGATGTTCTGTCAAAGACTAAGCATACTTCCAATTTTGTGGCTTATTTACAAATGTTGAAGTCAGGCATGAGTATCGAGTCACCCCTATCTGCTGTTCCGAAAGGAACAGGAGGAGACGGGATCCTTTCACCTTATATCCTATTGTTTTGAAATTATCAGTTAGGATGTTGGTTTTACTTACCGGTCGAGAGAGCCCGACAGTCTCTGGGAGGCATTCCTCACCACCCCTTTACTCTGAATGCTATGTAAAAGACTAAGCAGACTGTTTGATTAAAAAAATATATGGTTTATAGTTTTGAAAAATTTAATTTTCTTTGCGAAAGTTAAAAAGTTGAATTTAGTTTTGGAATCAAACACGGTATTAAGAATGATATATCGTCTCAAAAGGCGAGAATATCATTCACTAATTGGTTCAAATTACAAAACTTAACTTTACCTTTATTATCGTAGTCAAACTCAAAAAAGAATCACATTTGACCCCGAAGGATCAGAATGGAATTTAATCGAGTGTTTGACTATGCTAATATGAATTAAAGGTCATTATTTTTTTAATCAAAATCATGATAATAATTGATATATCTCTCCGAAGAAACAAGATATCAATCATTATTGATCGTTTGAAAATGACGAAAATGATCGTCAGGTTTGATTTTCCCAAAGAGAATTAATCGATGTTTTGAAAAATTGATTTTGAAAACCAGGTTTGGGTTTCTAAATCTCCTACGAGCGCAAGCCCTTGTAGTTAATTACATCATAGGAAACCAAATTTTTCTACGAATACTCTAAATTAAAATAGCAGTAAAAATTTTATTTAAGATTTCAAAGATTGATATCAAAAGAGTTAAGGGTTCGAATTTTCAATCGGGATTGGATCAAATTTGAACACTTATTTCTGGAATCAAAGGAGGAAAGGTAGGAGGTGTTTTAAGATTATGAATTACTTCAGAAAAATGCCTCAGCCTATCTTAAGTGTTGGGCTTGAATTTGATTGAAAGTGATTTAAGTTCAATGGTTAATTTTATTAGAAAGTAGGGATTCAATTCTCGAAGGTTGAGGTCTTATAGCCTGAGCTTGCCTCAGAAACTAAGTCTAAACATTGTACTTAAAAGTGACCCGAACCTAGCTAATACAGTGCAAATCTGGACTTATCCTGGCCTGGATTGGGAGCCAGCTAAACCACCTAGGCGCTTTAAAAATATGTATCAAGCCATTTAATGTTAGAATGGGTAGGGACGTTGTTTAAGATAGGTTTTTAAGAATAGGGCCGACATTTAGAGCAGATTCTAATTGGCCATTTGACTTATGTTGGGTGTTTGATGCTTAAGTAAATGTAATTAAAGATTCAGAGATTTTTAAATTTGTTACTAATGCAATGCATGCATATCGACTCGATTAAATGATTTAAATTTGAAATGAAGAAGCTATGAAATGAGAACTCCCGGCGGTCCCGGGCTTACTTCTTAAATTCATTATACTATGTGAGCTTAAAATTTTTAATTTGATTTTAAGTATAAAAATTTTAATGAGTCCTTAAGAGCCTGCGATCGGGTTCCAGACTAAATCAAAATTGACATACAAGAATCGCCAAAAAAATTATAAAAAGCAGGCAATCCTATATCACAATAAACATCAAATATGAATCAAATAAATTAAATTAATATTCAAACTGAAAGTTCATAGGCAAGTGCCTTTAATATTACATCACAGAATTACAGAAAAGTAAAGTGGCCGGGCACCACTGACAACAACCCGAATTTCTAATTCTAAGACTCAAGTGACTTTGAGATTTGGGATTCTTCTCGTTATCCACTTCTTTATCTTCTCAAGAGCATCTTGACTCGTCGGTTCTGGATATTCAAATGAAAAGAAACTCCCCCTTGAACGGGGTGTTATCTTTCCTCTTTGGATATTTGAAGAGTATCCAAACTTGATCTTCCAAATGGACGAAGACTCTCCCCTTTAGGGATGTCTTCTCCTCTTAGGAATTCAAGTTGGATCTAAACATTCCAAGTCAAATCACTTTAAATACAACTCAAACTATATCAAATTACATTAATCAAAATTGAAAAATCTAGACTCAACCCTGCATGGTTATCCTAATAATCAGCAGTTATATATAATCCCAAGCAGTTATAATTGATCTCAAGCACTTGATATATTTGAAATTTAAATGCTCAATAGAGTGCAGTAAATAATTAAACAAACAATCAATTATAAGCAAGCAAACAGCATGCAGTGAAAACCACAAAAAATACAGCACACAACTACAGAAAAGTAAATACTGGCCTAGCCTAAGACTAGAGTTGGTTGCCCTAGCAAACCATCTAAAGTGTGTGTAAATGGCTGTGTAATTTTGATATTGAAAGTTCGTTAGGGATGTTAAGCCCTATAAAATTGGTCCAAGGTTAACCAAGAGGGGGGGGGGGGGAATTGGTATTTAAAAATTTTCTTTAAGCAAAGCATGAATACAAAACAAATCACCATAAAAATAAGTGCGAAAGAAAATGAATGTGTAAGCAGTAAACAAAATAAGAACACAAGGGTTTATAGTGGTTCGGTCAACTCGACCTACGTCCACTCCCCGGAGGTGCCCTCCGAGTATTGCACTACAATCGTGACTCTCCTTTAGCCCCCACAGCTAGGCGAAGAAGGCTTTACAAACACCTCTTTTTGCCACACCCGGTAAGGTAGAGAACCTTCCTCTTTTTGCTTCCTCCTGAAGTAGGTAGAGAACCTCGATTACTTGCTGAAACTTACCTCTCCCAACCCTTCCAAGGACAAGAGACTCTAGGAAAAAGAAGTGAAATAATGCTTGGAGAAACCCTTGTGAATCCCCTCACAAGCTCCCCCTCACAAGATCCTCTCTCTCTCTCTCCCTCTCCCTCTCCTTTAGGTTTTCTCAGGTCAAGACAGCAGCCAAGGATGTTCAAAAACATTGAACAAGAGCTCTTAAATAGAAGAGCTTTAAAGGAGCTCATTAATTGTAAGTTGCCGACTATATCGACCAGGACGATTTAGAAATCGTCCTGGCCGATTAGTACAAATCCCACGAGATCGGCCAGAGCATCGCCCTAAATGCAAACTAGATGATTAAAAATTGGCTTGATCGTCCAGGACGATCTCACACGATCGTCCCGACCGATCAATTCAAATCAGAGGAAAATCATCTAGAGCATTGCCCTGAATTCAAGTTGTCCGATGCAGATCGTCCAGCACATCGCCATGAATTTGTGCTGGCTGATATTTATCGTCCAGGAGCAACTAAGAATTTTTGAATAGATTGTCCTGGCCGATCTTGCGATCATCCAGGACGATATGATCGTATCAATCATCCTTAATTACCTCTTTGATTGCCTGATCAATTAAGGCATAATTATGAATATCGTCCAGATCGATCAGAGATCGTCCTGGCCGATTACCAAAAGTACATAATACCTTATTTGTTTATGACAGTAATTTCTTTCTGTTTTGAGCCTATCATCCTGGCCGATACAAGTATCTTCCAGGTAGGTCGATTTGCTAATGATGGCTACCTTAATTAAGAACCCTTGATTAGATTTTCTATTTGAATCCAGATCGTCCAGGACGATGTAAATATCGTCCAGGCCGATATGAGTAAAAACAGGAATTCTAAGTCTCTCAAGTGTGTATGTGTAGGGTTACTTAACATCAGTCACTTCAAACATTTACAATTTACTCAAGAAAAGGAAAAAAAGAAGATTACAGACTGACTCAATCCTAATCTACCCAATCTGTAGCTGATTCTGATTTCCATCTGATCTTTGGGTCTTGAAAAGTCAATAGAGAAAAAGGTTGTTGTAGTGAAACAAAATTTGTTTGCTATCATCAAAATCTTAATAAAAAACAAGTTTGTAACATTCTCCCCCTTTTGATGATGGCAAACATATCAAAAATTAATTCTAAAATAGTAATGCAAAAACTAAACAAGCTTTTAAATTTTTACCAGAACAAGTACAAACATACTACTCCCCCTTTCGACTTCTCAAAAAGGAGGAGGAAACTTCAAACTAAAGCAACCAACTAAAAAAAATACATAAAAAGAAAGCAATCTTAAAAAAAGAAACTGAAACTAAAAAAATGAGGATCCTGATCATCAGATAGAGGTGGAGGTGGTGGAGCCTGCTGAAAGTAGTCAGCTAGCATAGTAAACTAAGCATTGAACCAGGCTATATCCTGGTCGTGCTGCTACTGCTGGTGAGTAATATAGCTGTCAAAATGGGCTAAGTCCTCTGTGCAGTACTGCTCGTAGCAGGCCATATCCCTCAGAATGTTGCTGCTGCTCTGTGCGGCAACGTAAGCATCGAAACGGGTCTCCCAACAATTAAATCTCTCCACTAACTGGTCAAACTGTGAGTTCTGGCGAAGAGGAGCAGGATCAGGAACAGGAGCGGGAGCTTCCTCCTCCTCGGCCCCCTGAGGTTCCCCATCCCCTGGGTGGAGACGAGTAATGTAAAGGATATTGAAAGAGCTATTTGAGTAGCAAGGAGACTGAAGGTCATGACGAGCAGGGTATTAAAGATTGTATTTGGTTTCAAGAATATAGGCTATGAGATGTCCTAAAGCAAGGTTGGGTTTCCTCCTATGGCCTGGGTTTCTTCTAATGGCCTGGATCACGAATAGTTATTAAATGATCAATGTATCAAAAGATTAGATCAGTAGCATTAAATTCTCTCCGGCCATAAGGAAAAAGGTAGTCAGAGAAAGTAAGGAGTGATGTGGACTCGGTCCCCGACTTTTGGAATAATGGAGGTGCGAAGAATATGTTGAATTGTCCTAACATCTTTGACTAAAGAGTTAGTCTCTCCAACATGAAAGGGTGTGTTGGACTGGAGAAGAAAATGGTTTGCCATGGACCAGTCAAAATCAGGATCTGAAACGATTATATGCAGCTTATCCCCGGTGGTGGATAGCTGCAATAGTTCAGCACAGTCCTGATATGTGATCTCGACCGGGCGTCGATTCACATAGGAGGTCAAGGATGTGAAAGTAGAATTTATATGATAATTTGTATAAAATTCTAACAGAAGCTCTGAGGAAAAAGGGACAGCGAGGGTAAGAATGAAATAGAGAGAAGTGTGAGTAAAGAAATCCATTACCGGATATGAAAGGTGGGCTGGATTGATGGTTCTGGAAAGGGTGATGCAACATTCTTTGTAACGATGGTAAGCTGCTTGATCCTCCACTTCCCTGAATCGGGGGTCCAGAGTGGCTCTCGAGGAACTTCCAGAAGCTTGTCGGACTCGCTTCCCATCAGCCATAGCAAGAAATCTGTAAGTAAACACAAGAGAAGAAGAAGGTTGAGGTGAAAATAATGGCTGGAATGCCCTGTATTTAAAGAAACGGCCATATCATCCAGGATGATCGCAGAATTGTCCAAGACGATTTAGTTCAGTTATTGCATACAAGCTGATTGGTCAAAAAGGTGGTCCGATCAGCCGGGCTGATCAGATATCGGCTAGGACGATTAGACACAGGCGATCATCCCGAGGAGTCAAGCCAGACAATCATTGAAAAAGTAAATCGTCCGGGCCGATTAGGTGTATCGTCCAGGATGATGCATAGTAATTGATCGTACCGACCGAAGTTAAATATTTTAAATCTGTGTCACGTGTATCGTCCAGGATGAATAGTGGATCGGCCAGGACGATTATCCAATAATGGATCGTCCGAGGCCAATTTTAAGGATTTAAGCATACTGACACGTGGATCGTCCAGGACGATCTAGTGTATCGGCCAGGACGATAACCATAAATGCATCGGCTAGGATGAAAATTGTATCGACCAAGATGATCAAATAAGATTGTAATAGAGTTCGATCATATCGGCGATGATGATAATGGATCGTCCGGGACGATGAGTTACAGAAAGCTCAGAAAAAGGTTCAGCAGATGGAATTTTAAAGAGAAATTGTTCTATCGTCTAGGACGATATAGGTATCGGCAGGACGATGTGACAAGAATTTGAAAATCAAGGAAATATGGAGATGATCAGAGAAAACCCCAAACAAAAATGAATACAAACTCAAAAAATAGCAGGTAAAAAAAAAAAGAAACGAAGTTTCTGGTTTTTAATTTTTCTATTTTTTTTTTTGTTTTTAGCAAAGCAAGCATATGACAAATTTCCCAAATAATTAAATTTTAAAGATTTGAAAGATCAATGAGTTAACAATGTCACAATCTAAAAATGGTAGAAAATCCGATCCTGTTTACCCTAGCTAGAACTTCTTTCAGGATAAAAATTATCTTTTAAAAACAAGAGGTCTAACTCAGAATAAATTGAATAAAAGGAAGATCCGTTCAAAACTTGGTTACAAACAAAATATCTTATAAAATAGTATACTAAAGTAATTTGCCTCTATCATGGATTTTGAAATCAAGCCTTTGAAAATATCAAATAACCCATGAGTCCTTCTAAGTTTTAAACGTTTTGAAAAGAGAGGATAGCTTGCATTTAGTGGGCTCATTTTATGCCTCTTGTCACTTTGATTGGCTCTTTGAGCATCTTTTGATTTTTGATACACTTTTATGTATATAGCTTTCTTTTCAATTTGGCGTCATTGGCCTCTTCCCCCCCCCCCCCCCCCCTTTTTTTTTAAATTTTGTAAGCTAAAAAACTCTTTAACAAACCCTTTAAAAAGGTTCTTAGTTGTGATTATATCTTCTAGATATTAGAGAAGAGGGGTTCTCTTTCTAACATAGAGAAGAACAAGCCACAAAACGAAAATCAAAGTCTTATAATAAGTGCAACGGCAAGATTTCAATTAATTTGAAAGATATTTAAGAACTTTGGGTCGTATATATAAGATAGACTATTATAGCAAGAAAAAAGATCTGAATTTCAAAAATCATTTGTTAAAATGAGATAGACTTTTTGTTTAGAAAAGAAAACTATATCACCAAAAGAGGTTAGAGGGAGGGAAACCATCAACAGAGTTTTCTCCCTTTATTCGATTTTGAAATGCTAATCATTAGCCATAAATCTCCAAAGTTTAAGAACAAGGAAAAATCATTATAAAGAAAACAAAAGTAAAAACGACTAGAACAACTAAACAAAAACTATCACAAAAATAAAACATAGCAATACTCAAAATGCAATTCAAGAATTTGTTAAGCAGCAAATTTAAGTAGTTATGAGTTGCGAGCCTCCATTTGTCCAAGTATCCTATGCTCTCACAAGGTCTTTGGTGAGAGCAATCCTGCAAGAATCAACAGCTGTCAGACTTAGGAACCCAAATAGCTTTGGGTCCCTTCTCATAAAAAGTAGAGTGTAGTGCATGTGTGCTATGCTATGATTTATGCAATTTTGGTCTCCACACCTAATGTGTACTAGGTGAACAGTGCAAGTGTGTGAGATGTGTCCTAGCATGCCACATGAAAAACATCTAACTCCAGGAAAAGGATTTCTTAAATGACTTGGGTTATAATGCCTCTTCCTTGGTTTTGGCTTTGGATTTAAAGTGGGAGTCTTCCAATTTCCCTTAAGTGAGTCCAAATCATTTTTAAGCCTCAAGTTATTACTTTTTAAGACATCATTATCAACCCTCAAATCTTTTTCTATCTCTTTAGATTTCTGAAAATCAGATTTAAGTGAGGTGTGTGAAACTTTTAATGCATGATGCTCATCAATTAATTCCAAATGCTTTTTGTTTAAATCATCAAATTCATCAAGTAGAGCCATATGATTTGAATCAATCGTAAAATGATATTTAAGAATAATTTCATATTCTTTTATAAATTCAAAAGCTATAACTTTAAACTAGCATGAGTCTTCTTGAGTTTTTTGTATGATGCATGAATTTTCTCACAAATTTCAAATAATTGATCATAAGTTGGTTTACATACCTCTTCATCATCGCTTTGCTCAAGATGATCTTCTCCCATTAAGCACAGGTTTGTTGTCTCTTCCTCAGGTTTAGTCTTAGAGGAATCTGATGCAGATTCTGCCCAGAATGCTTTTTGAACTTTTTTCTTGTCCTTTCTGAACTTAGATTTCTCCTCACCCTTTTCTTTGCTTGAGTGATCTTGAAGTGTAGGACAATCGGCTTTCACATGTCCAGACTTTCTGCATTCATAACAAACAATCAAAAGATCTGTTAGAATGTTTGCTATCCTTACCTTTCCTCCAATTTTCATGATGCTTTTGCTTCTTCCTTAGAAAGTTTCTGAATTGCCTTGAGATGAAGGCAACTTCATCGCTCTCAGACCCAGAAGAATCAGAGTCAAATTTATGTGCCTTCAGTGCCACCGTTTTCTCTTTCTTTTTCTCACCTGCATCAAGATTTCTTTGATTCACCCCTTGCTCGTAAGCAATGAGTGAGACAAGTAAGTTGTCAATCAAATACATGTTCAAATCCTTAGATTTAGTTATAGCAGTGATTATAACATCAAAAGAGGAAGGCAAGTATCATAGAATCTTGTTTACTTTTTTAAAGTTCGAAAGTTCTCTTCCTAAGGCATGTAAAGAAATAACAATCTGAGTAAATATTGTATACATTTCAGAAATTGATTCATGAGGTTTCATACGAAAAAGTTCGTAGTCATGAAAGAGAATATTCAAACGGGATTGTTTAACTTCATTAGTGTCTTCATAAGTGATACATAATTTATCCTAAATTTTTTTACCAGTTTTACAAGTGGAAACACGCATGTAGTCTTCTGATTTTAAAGCACAGAAAAAGCAATTAAGATATTTTACATTTAATTGAGCTAAATCTCTATCATCTAAAGTCCATTTAGTAAAAGGAAGTGGAACAGTAATGCCGTTAAGTTTACCAGTTGGAGGTGTGTAACCATCCGTAACAAGCATCCGCATGTGATAATCAGTAGATTATAAAAATGTAGACATGCGAGTTTTCCAAAAATCAAATGGGATATTATCAAACAGAGGTGGTCGGGTAATAAAGTACCATTCTGGTGTATTACGATTCCCAAAGTTAGCCATTGATCAAAATTCAAAAAGTTTTCAAACTTAGTTTTTATGAATCCCGCTCTGATACCACTTGAAAGTTCGTTAGAGATGTTAAGCCCTATAAAATTGGCCCTGTTGCAAATATATTTTCATGACTTATATTTTGATGATTGACAAACACTATTAATTCTCTTGGACTGCGTGTTACTTCTAACTTTTCAGGAATCGAAGATCGGACGAACAAACGAAGCTAGTTTAAGATTGCGTAGAGGGTTGAGTCAGTCTGTACTTTGTTTTTCTCTTCTTGAGTCTATTTGTAATGATCAAAGAGACTGATGCTAAGTAACCCTACACACACACACTTGAGAGCTTAGAATTTCTGTTTTTACCCTCATCGACCAGGATGATATTTACATCGTCCTGGACGATCAGGCTTAAAATAGAAAGTCTAAATAAGAATTCTTAATTAAGGCAGCTGTCATTAATAGATTATCCTGGATGATACTTGTATCGGCCAGGACGATAAGCTCAAAACAGAAAGTAGTTGCCATCTTAGATAATTAAGGTATATTGTATTTTTTAATAATCAGCAAGGACGATCATTGATCGGCCTGGATGATATTCACAAATTATGCCTAAATTGATCAAGAAATCAAGGGAGTAATTAAGGATGATTGATAAGATCATATCATCCTGGATGATCGTAGGATTGGCCAGGACGATCTATTCAAAAATCTTAGTTACTTCAGGACGATAAATATCGGTCAGCTCGAATTCAGAGCGATGCTTTGGACGATTTTCCTCTGACTTGAACTGATCGGCCAGGACGATCGTGAGATCGGCCAGGACGATCGTGAGATCGGCCTGGATGATCAAGCCAATTTTAAATCGTTCAGTTTGCATTCATGGCGATGCTCTGGCCGATCTTCTGATATTTGTATTGATCGACCAGGCCGATGTCCATATCGACCTAGACGATATTGTCGGCAACTTATAATTAATGAGCTCCTTTGAAGCTCTTCTATTTAAAAGCTCTTGTTCAACATTTTGAACAATCTTTTGCTGTTGCCTTAACCTGAGAAGGCCTTGAGGAGAGAAAGAGAGAGAGGGAGAGAGAGAGAGGATCTTTTGAGGTGGAGCTTGTGAGGGGATTCACAAGGGTTGCTTCAAGGATCGCTCTGCTTCTTCTTCATCTGGAGTTTCTCGTCCGTGGAAGGGTTAGTAGAGGTAAGGAGTCAGCATCTAGTTGTGGTTCTCTACCAGCTTCAGGAGGAAGCAAAAGGAGATAGGTTCTCTGCCTTGCCGGGGTGGCAAAAAGGAGGTTCTTTGTGAAGGCTTCTCCGCCTAACTATGGGGGCTAAAGGAGAGTCACGATTGTAGTGCAATACTCGGAGGGCGCCTCCGGGGAGTGGACGTAGGTCGAGTTGATCGAACCACTATAAATTTCTGTATTCTTGTTTCTTGCTTCCGCACTTTAATTTTCGCATTTATTTTTCTCCTGGTGTGATTTTGGTTTATGTGATTCATGTTCTTTGTGAAAAGAAAATTTTTAAAATACCAATTCACCCCCCCTCTTGGTTAGCTTGGGCCAGTTCTATAGGGCTTAACATCCCTAACGAACTTTCAAGTGGTATCAGAGCAAGATTCATAAAAACTGAGTTTGAAACTTTTTAAATTTTGATCCATAACTAACCTTGGGAATCGTAACACTACGGAAGGTTATTCAATTACAAGACCTCCCTTATTTGACAACTTACCTTTTAATTTTTGGAAAACCCGCATGTCAACGTTTTTACAATCTACTGATTATCGCATGTGGATGCTTATCAAAGAATGTTAATCTCCACCTTCTCGTGAAATTAATGGTGTTAAAACTGAAGTTGCTTTTACTGAATGGACTTTCGATGAACGAGATTTAGCTCAATTGAATGCAAAATGTTTGAACTGTTTTTTCTGTGCTTTAAAATCTGAGGATTACATGCGTGTCTCCACTTACAAAACTGGTAAAGAAATTTGGGATAAATTGTGTATCACCTATGAAGGCACTAATGAGTTTAAACAATCTCGTTTGAATATTCTCTTGCATGATTACGAACTTTTTCGTATGAAACCTCATGAATGTGTTTTTGACATGTACACTAAGTTTACTCAGATAGTTACTTCACTGCATGCACTAGGAAAAAAACTTTCAAACTATGAAAAAGTAAACAAGATTTTGAGATGCTTGCCTTCGTCATATGATGCTAAAATCACTGCAATCATTGAATCTAAGGATTTGAACACTTATTCTATTGATAACTTACTTAGCTCACTCATTGCTTACGAGCAAGGGGTGAATCAAAGAAATCTTGATGCAGGTGAGAAGAAGGAGAAAAAGTTGCATTAAAGGCGCACAAATCATATTCTGAATCTTCCAGGTCTGAAAGCGATGAAGTTGCCTTCATCACAAGGCAATTCAAAAGCTTTCTAAGCAAGAAACAAGAGCATCATTGGAAAAAAGTAGGATAATAAACATTCTAAAGGATCTTCTGATGTTGTTTGTTATGAATGCAGGAAGCCTGGACATGTGAGAGCCGACTGTCCTACACTTCAAGATCACTCGAGCAAAGAAAAGGAAAAAGGTGAGGAGAAACCTAAGTCTAGGAAGGACAAGAAGAGAGTCCAAAAGGCGTTCTAGGCAGAATCTGGTACTGATTCCTCTGAGACTGAACCAGAGGAAGAGACTACAAACCTGTGCTTAATGGGGGAAGATCATCTTGAGTAAAGTGATGAGGAAGAGGTATGTAAACTATCCTATGATGAATTGTTTGAGATTTGTGAGAAAATCCATGCATCATACAAAAAACTTAAGAAGACTCATGCTAACTTAAAAGTGGAACTTGTAAATTTGCAAAAAGAGTATAAAGTCATTCTTAAAAATCATTAAATAATTGATTCTAATCATATGGCTCTTTTTGATGAATTTGATGATTTGAACAAATAGCATTCAGAATTAATTAATGAGCATGATGCATTAAAAGTTTCACACACAACACTTGAATCTAATTTCAAGAAATCAAAAGAGAAAGAAAAAACCTTGATGATTGAGAATGATGTTCTAAAAAGTACAAATTTGAGGATTTGAAATGAATTGGATACACTTAAGGAAAATTGGAAGACTCCCACTTTGAATCCAAAGCCAAAACCTAGGAAGAGGCATTATAACTCAAATCATTTAAGAAATCCTTTTTCTGGAGTTAGATGTTTTTCTTGTGGCATGCTAGGACACATCTCACACACTTGCACTGTTCACCATAGTACATATTGGGTGTGGAGACCTAAGATACATGATTCACAGCATACCACACCTGCATTGTATTCTACCTTTCCTAAGAAGGGACCCAAACTAGGTTGGGTTCCTAAATCTGACTGTTGTTGAGTTTTGCAGGTGTGCTCTCACCAAAGACCTCGTGGGAGCATAGGATAATTGGATATATGGAGGCTCGCAGCTCAAAATTGCTTAAACTCGCTGCTTCATAATTTCTTGAAATAATTTTTTTAATTAGTTTTGTATTATTTTTGTGCTAGTGTTGTGTCTGCTTTGTGTTGTTCTAGTTTGCTTTGTTTTTGTTTTGTTTTTTATGTTTGGTTTCCTATATGATTATTTTTTAAACTTTTTAAATTTTGGAGTTTTAGAGATTATGTTTAGCATTTTTAAATCGGTTAAAGGAAGAAATACCATTGATGGTTTCCCTCCTTCTGACCTTGTTTAGTGGTATAATTTTTCTTCTCTAAAAAAAAGTCTAACTCATTTTAGCCAATGGTTTTTGAAACTAAGATTCTTTTTTCTTGCTACAAAAAATCTATCTTGTGCATAATATCCAAAGTTCTTATATATCTCTCAAGTTATTTGAGGCCTTGCCTTTGCACTGATCATATGATTTTTAGTTTTGTTTTGTGGGTTATTCTTTCCTATGTTAGAGAGAGAGCTCCTATTCTCTAATATTTGGAGAATATACTCACAACTAAGGTTCTTTTTAAGGGTTTTTGTTAAAGAGCTTTTAGCTTGCAAGAATTAAAAAGGAAAGAGGCCAATGATGCCAAATTGAGGAAAAAATAAAATAAAATAAAATATACACAAATGTGTATCAAAAATTAAAAGATGCTCAAAGAGCCAATCAAAGATTCAAGAGGCATAAAATGAGCCCACTAAAAAGCAAGCTATCATCTCTTTTCAAAAGTTTTAAAACTTAGAAGAACTTATGGGTTATGTGAGATTTTCAAAGGCTTGATTTCAAATTCCATGATTGAGAATTTACTTTGACATATTATTTATGAGATTTTTTCTTTGTAAACAAGTTTTGAATGGATCTTCTTTTTATCCTATTTAGTTATTCTGAGTTAGGCCTCTGTTTTTCAAAAGATAATTTATACCCTGAAGGATGTCCGATCTAGGGTTAACAGAATCGAATATTCTACCTTCTTCCGATTGAAATTTTTTAATCTATTGATCTCTTGAAACTCTAAAGTTTAAATTATTTAAGAAATTCTCATATGAATTGCTTTGAGAAAAAAAATTGTCTTCTTTTCAAATTATTTATTTTTTTATTGTTCTTTTTTTCCCTTTTTTATTTTTTTTCTTTTGTTTTATTTTTTTATTTTTTTGAGGGCTTTGATCATCACCATCCTTCATTATTTTTCAAATTCTAGTCACATCATTTTGGCCGATACTTTTATCGTCCTGGACGATAGGGCAAATTCTCTTTAAATTCCATCTGCTGATCTTTTCTGTGTTTGCTGTAACTCATCGTCCTGGCTGATACTATATCGTCCTGGATGATCTGATCGAACTCTGTTGCAATCATGATGATAGTCCTGGCCGATAGAATATTTCATCTCGGCCAATGCATTTTATGGGCATCATCCTGGCTGATACACTAGATCGTCTTGGACGATCCACGTGTCAGCACGTTTGAATCTTTAAAATCGGCCCCGGACGATCCATTATTGGACAATCGTCCTAGCCGATCCACCGTTCATCCTGGATGATACACGTGGCAGAGATTTAAAATGTTTTAACTTCGGCCGGTACGATCAATTATTGTGTATCGTCCTGGACGATACACCTAATCAGCCCGGACGATCTGCTTTTTCAACGGTCGTCTGGCTTCACTCCTCGGGACGATCGCCTGTGTTTAATCGTCCTGGCTGATATCTGATCGGCCCGAAAGATCGGACTGCCTTTTTGACCAATCGGCCTGTACGCAATTATTGTGCCATATTGTCCTGGATGATTCTGCGTTCAGCCTGGCTGATATGGCCACTTCTTTAAATTTTGGCCGTTCCAGCCATGTTTTTCACTTCACATCCCTTCTCCTCTTGTGTTTTCTTGCTAACTCCTTTCTATGGCTGGTGGGAAACGAGTTCGACAGGCTTTTGGAAGTTCCTCGAGGGCCACTCTGGACCCACGATTCAGGGAGGCAGAGGATCAAGCTGCATATCATCAGTATAAGGAATGTGGGATAACTGTCTCCAGAATCATCAATCCTACCCACATTTCATATCCGGTAATGGATCTTTTTGCCCACACTTCCCTTTGTTTCATTCTTTCTCTCGCTTTCCCCTTCAATACTGAGCTTCTTTGAGAATTCTTCGCAAACCTTCGCATAAATCCTACCTTCACAGCCCTGACCTCTTATGTGAATCGACGCCCTATCGAAATCACATATCAGGACTATGTTGAACTTTTACAGTTATCCACCACCGGGGATAAGCTGCACTTAATCGCTTCAGATCCTGACCTTGACTGGTCCACGTCAAATCACTTCCTTCGCCAGACCAATGCACCTTTTCATGTTGGAGAGACTAGCTCTTTAGTCAAAGATGCTAGAACAATCCAACATATCCTTCGCACCTCCAATTCTAAAAGCAGGGGATCATATCCATATCACTCCTTTACTTTCCCTGACTAATTTCTATATCATGGCACATAGAGAATTTAATACTACGGACTTAATTTTTTGATACATTGATCACTTAACCATAATCCGCGATCCAGGTCATAAGAGAAAAACCAATCTAGCTTTAGGACACATCAAGCCTATATCCTTGAAACTAAATACCAACTTTAGTATCCTATTCCACCTAACCTCCAAACTCTCTTCTACACAAACAATTCCTTCAGTACCCTTCACAGTACTCGTCTCCACCCTAGGGATGAGAAACCTCGGGGGGCTGGGGAGGAGGAGGCTCCCGCTCCCGCTCCCATTCCTAATCTTGTTCCTCTCCACCAGCACTCACCGTTTGATCAGTTGATAGAGAGGTTTGATCTATGGGAGACCCACTTTGACGCTTACGTTGCTGCACAGGAGCAGCAACACTCTGAAGACATTGCCTGCTACGAGCAGCACCGCACTGAGGATTTAGCCCGTTTTGACAGCTACATTACTCACCAGCAGCAGCAGCATGACCAGGACATCGCCTGGTTCAATGCTCAGTTTACCACGCTTGCCAGCTACTTTCAGCAGCCACCTCCACCACCTCCATCTGATGATCAGGGTCCCTCATTTTTCTAGTCTGTATTTTCTGTTGACTATTTTTGCTTTTTTTGTAGTTTGTTTTAGTTTCTATTTTCTTTTTCCTTTGTGTGTATAGGACCATCTTTTTGTGATGATAAAAAGGGGAGTAGGATATGGTAGGAAAAGTTGATGTGCTTGTAACTTTAAAATTTTAATGAATTGCTATTTTTTTACTGAATTATTCCTACTAGTATTTTGCCATCATCAAAAAGGAGAGATTGTTACAAATCTATTTTCATGACTTATGTTTTGATGATTGATAAACACTATTGATTCTCTTGAACTACCTGTTACTTCTAACTTTTCAGGAATCGAAGATCGGACGAATAAACGAAGCCAGTTCAAGATTGCGTAGACGGTTGAGTCAGTCTATACTTTGTTTTTCTCTTCTTGAGTCTATTTGTAATGATCAAAGAGACTGATGCTAAGTAACCCTACACACATATACTTGAGAGCTTAGAATTTCTATTTTTACCCACATCGGCCAGGACGATATTTACGTTGTCCTAGACGACCAGGCTTAAAATAAAAAGTCTAAATAAGTATTCTTAATTAAGGTAGCCGTCATTAACAGATCGTTCTGGATGATACGTGTATCAGCCAGGACGATAAGCTCAAAATAGAAAGAAGTTGCTGCCATAGACAATTAAGGTACATTGTATTTTTTAATAATCGGCCAGGACGATCATTGATCGGCCTGGACGATATTCACAAATTATGCCTAAATTGATCAGAAAATTAAGGGAGTAATTAAGGATGATTGATATGATCATATCGTCCTGGATGATCACAGGATCAGCCAGGATGATCTATTCAAAAACCTTAGTTACTTCAGGATGATAAATATCAGCCAGCTCGAATTCAGGGTGATGCTCTAGACGATTTTCCTCTAATTTGAACTGATCGGCCGGGACGATCGTGAGATCGGTCGGGACGATCGTGAGATCGGTCGGGACGATCGTGAGATCGGCCTAGACGATCAAGCCAATTTTAAATCATCCAGTTTGCATTCATGATGATGCTCTGGCCGATCTTCTGAGATTTGTACTGATCGGCCAGGCCGATGTCCATATCGGCCTGGACGATATTGTCGGCAACTTGCAATTAATGAGCTCCTTTGAAGCTCTTTTATTTAAGAGCACTTATTCAATATTTTGAACAATCTTTTGCTGCTTCCTTGACCTGAGAAGGCCTTGAGGAGAGAAAGAGAGAGAGGGAGAGAGAGAGAGGATCTTGTGATGGGGAGCTTCTGAGGGGATTCACAAGGGTTGCTTCAAGGATCGCTCTGCTTCTTCTTCGTCTGGAGTTTCTCGTCCATTGAAGGATCGGTAGAGGTAAGGAGTCAGCATCTGGTTGTGGTTCTCTGCCAACTTCAGGAGGAAGTAAAAGGAGATAGGTTCTCTGTCTTGTCGAGGTGGCAAAAAGGAGGTTCTTTGTAAAGGCTTCTCCGTCTAGCTGTGGGGGCTAAAGGAGAGTCACGATTGTAGTGCAATACTCGGAGGGCGCCTCCGGGGAGTGGACGTAGGTCGAGTTGACCGAACCACTATAAATTTCTGTGTTCTTGTTTCTTGCTTCCGCACTTTAATTTCCGCATTTATTTTTCTCGTGGTGTGATTTTAGTTTATGTGATTCTTGTTCTTTGTGAAAAAAAAATTTTAAAATACCATTTCACCCCCCCCCCCCCCCCCCCCCCTCTTGGTTAGCTTGGGCCAGTTCTATAGGGCTTAACATCCCTAATGAACTTTCAAGCCCAAGGCTAACCAAGAGGGAGGGGGGGGGGGGTGAATTGGTATTTAAAAATTTTCTTTAAGCAAAGCATGAATACAAACCAAATCATCACAAAAATAAGTGCGGAAGAAAATAAATGCGAAAATAGTAAAAAAAAAGAACACAAGGGTTTATAGTGGTTCGGTCAACTCAACCTACGTCCACTCCCCGGAGTCGCCCTCCGAGTATTGCACTACAAATGTGACTCTCCTTTAGCCCCCACAGCTAGGTGGAGAAGCCTTTACAAACACCTCTTTTTGCCACACCCAGCAAGGCGGAGAACCTTCCCCCTTTTGCTTCCTCCTGAAGCAGGCAGAGAACCTGGATCACTTGCTGAAACTTACCTCTCCCAACCCTTCCATGGACAAGAGACTCTAGGGAAGAAGAAGTGGAATAATGCTTGGAGTAACCCTTGTGAATCCCCTCACAAGCTCCCCCTCACAAGATCCTCTCTCTCTCTCCCTCTCTCTCTCTCTCCTTTAGATCTTCTCAGGTTAAGATAGTAGCCAAGGATGTTCAAAATTGTTGAACAAGAGCTCTTAAATAGAAGAGCTTCAAAGGAGCTCATTAATTATAAGTTGCCGACTATATCGTCCAGAACGATATAGAAATCGTCCTGGCCGATCAGTACAAATCCCATGAGATCAGCCAGAGCATCGCCTTGAATGAAAACTGGATGATTGAAAATTGGCTTGATTGTCTAGGATGATCTCACGATCGTCCCGGCCGATCAGTTCAAATCAGAGAAAATCATCCAGAGCATCTCCTTGAATTCAAGCTGTCCGATCCAGATCATCCAGCACATCGCCCTGAATTTATGCTGGCCGATATTTATCGTCCAGGAGCAACTAAGGATTTTAGAATAGATCATCTTAGCCGATCTTGCGATCATACAAGATGATATGATCATATCAATCATCCTTAATTTCCTCCTTGATTGTCTGATCAATTAAGTCATAATTATGAATATCGTCCAGACCGATCAGAGATCGTCCTGACCGATTACCAAAAGTACAAAATACCTTAATTGGTTATGGCAGAATTTTTTTCTGTTTTGAGCCTATCATCCTGGCCGATACAAGTATCATCTAGGACAATTTGCTAATGACGGCTGCCTTAATTAAGAACCCCTGATTAGATTTTCTATTTTAAGCCAGATCGTCCAGGACGATGTAAATATTGTCCAGGCCGATATGAGTAAAAATAGGAATTCTAAGTCTCTCAAGTGTGTGTGTGTAGGGTTACTCAACATCAGTCACTTCAAACATTTACAATTGACTCAAGAAAAGAAAAAAAGAAGATTTCTGACTGACTCAACCCTAATCTACCTAATCCGTAGGTGATTCTAATTTCCGTTCGATCTTTGGGTCTTAAAAAGTCAATAGAGAAAAAGACAGTTATAGTGAAATAAGATTTGTTTGCTATCATCAAAATCATAATAAAAAACCAGTTTGTAACAGATATGTCCTATATAGGATATCTGATTGAAGTTGCTTAAGGTTCTAGTTGGTTGAAAGGCTTAAAGAAAAATTTAATTAAGGATTAAATCTTAATGGCTTAGAATTAATTTTAAGATTGATTCTTAATTATTTGTTGGATACCACCTTTATTTCACACTGAGACCGTGAAGTTTATTTCACCTTCCTTGGGGCTAAGCAAATAGCTTCATAAGCCTGGGTTAGCTAGTGATACCCGATATAATTAAGTGTTTTGATTTGATTAAAGATTGAAGGTTAATAAAATTTTAATTAAGGTTGGTTTATTGCTAATTTTAAGGTTAATTAAAGATTTCTGGAGTTTTAAAGTGATTTTGGAATTTTGAGAATTCTATGGATTATTTTAATCATTTAATGAAGGGGTCAAAAATTAATTTTTTAATAAAGAATGTTTTCTAAGAAATTAATATTTTATTAAAATACTAGACCTTAATATGATCAGTTAGACAGTAAGTACGCTAAAATTGGATTTTTCTGGATTTAGTTATGAAGGTTCGAAGACTTGACCAAATTTTGACTTAAGTTTGACCGGTTTGTTGACTTTTTGACTTCGACTGATTTTTTAAGGTTTAAAATTTTTAAAAAATACTAGACTTAATTATGAGTTTAATGCTTTTGAGTTTGGTCAATTTGGAGTTTTCTATATTTAATTATGATTTTCAAAGTTTGTGTATTTCTTGAATTTATTTAATTATTTAATTAGAGGGGTTTTCTTGATTTTGCACCAAATGAATTCCCAACTCCTTGAAATCAACTCCAAAGGTTAGGAAAGAACTAAGGAGTGATTCCCAAGTGTTTGGGAATTTTTTGGAATTTTTATCTATTTTTAATTAATTAAATTAATTAAATATTCAAATTCACTTGAAATTCAATTAAGTCTAGATTTGCTATCAACTCAAATTTGTTTTATTTTGCATTGATTAAGGGTTCAATTATGGTTAATTTTAGGGTTTGTTTATACTTTTTGAATTTAAACTTAATTTATTGTAATTTTAGGAAGTTTTAAAGCTTAATTAAGGGGTTAATTTTGACATGTTTAATTTTTTAACTTAATGAACTCCAAATTTGATGAGATTTGAACCTAAGGTTTATAATGTCACTAAGTTTAATATTCGCACGTTTCACCCCTATTTAGTGTGTATAGAATTTCCTAGGATTTATCTAAGCTGTTTAGACCTTGTCCTTAATTATTTTTCATAGGTTTCTCTACTATTCAAATTGGCTTGAAACTTGGTGTATCTAACCCTAACACATGCATTCACAACACATAAGTTTCACAGCAAAATTCAGAAAACTTAGGGAGTTATGAATTTTCAAATTTTAGGGTCCAAAATGGACCCTTTTCCTTAAAAATTCACATCATAGAAATTCATTGGGTATCTGACCCTAGAAAATCACTGAACATGTCTACGATACCCAATAATCTTCCACCAAAATTTGGACTCCTGTTGACCACTGTATTGTGAGAAAATTACAAAAAACAAAATTCAAATAAACTCAAATATCTCATAAAATAGAAATTAAATTAACTTAATTTTAATTTTAATAAATACTATATTAAATTATCTTTCCAATGAGCCCACGAACACCCAATTTGGTGGAAAATTCAATTTTCTGTGAATTTTAGAAGATCTAGGCATTTTTTTATTTTTTAATCCATTTTTAATCAAATTGGCTACCGAAATGGCGGTGGCGAATGACAGCGCGACATGTGGAACGGAAGACCCTCCACTTAAATGAGTCAACTGATCCAACAGCGTGATGAAGCGACGTGGCCATTTCTAGGCTGTCCGAACGCGCTGAAGTCGCGATCGGACGGCTCTCTAGAGCTAGAGAACTTCAAATGCCCATATCTTTCAAAATACTCAACAAAATTGCACAAAATTTGAACTATAGCTAGAGGGCAACATGATCTAACAATTCCTAGAGTTTGGAGGCTCCATACATTGTAGATTTGCTACGATTTCAAATTGAAATTTAAACTTCAAATGAGCATAACTTACAATCCAACCATCGGATTTTCAACTTTTTGGACTTGTTGGAAAGATGCTAAGATCCTATTAAACATTGTAGAAGACCTCAGGAGCTCGATCTAGCAGAATTTGAAGTTATTCATGAATCACCTGATTCTCTCTCTAGATTCCTCTCTCTTCACCAAACAAGGCTTTGGAGGCTAGATTTTGGTGGGGGAAGGATTGGAAGGGCTAGGGGAAGGCCTTGAGAAGGTTTTTGAAAGTTTTTGGAGGCTGGAATAGCTTTTGATGATATTGATTGAGTGAGAGAGGGCTTAAGGTTAAATTGCATGTAATTAGGATATTTTCTCTATTTGAGCCACCCTAGTGCATTTGGATGGCTGGGATCAACCAAGGGGCTTGCTGGGATGCTACCATGTGTCCCTAGAAGTTGGTGGGAGCAGGGAATCAAAGGATAAGGGGTACATGAGGTGGAAAGGCCTCTTTTTATCCTTTGGGGCACATGGCTTGATCAAGAGCCATTTGGTCTTGATCAAATGGTTGAGAATAACCCTAAGAGGGTTCTAAAGCTTGAATAAATAGCTGGAGAGGCTTAGGGATAGAGAGGATTAGATTAAGATGGGTTTTGACCATCTTTGACGCTCTTTGATAACTCCTAATGTTCATGTTGACAGTTTGACCAGTCAACATGCAACATAGGATGATAAGGATTCATGAAAGAAAGCCTTAAAATGATTTGGAAGGGTCATAATGACTTAGGATCAAATGGTTGAGATTTGGAAGGATTTTTAAGGTGATTTAACAAAATTAGTAGGTTGACTTGGTCAACTTTAACTGGATTTGATTGGCTAAGATTTGAGGCATGATTGGGCCATGAATATGAGTTGATTTGAAGCTTAGAAAGGGTTTGATATGTTAAATGGGTTGAAATAAACCATTTAAAGCCTTAAGGGGCATTTGGGTCAATCTAGGTTGACTGGGTCAACCAGGTTAACCCAGGGGGTGAGTCTAGATTGGACAGGTTTGATTAGATATTTGGAGTCTGTTGGAGGTGGTCCTAAGATTTGGGGAAATCAAATCAGTTAAAATACCTATTTTGACCCTTAAGGGCCTAGTTGGTCAACTTGGGTTGACTTGGTCAACTAGGTTGACCCAAGGTCAGGGATTAGGTCTAACAGGTTTAGTTTGATATTTGATACTTGTTGGAAGTTATTCCAAACAATTTGGAGGTCATTTGGTTTGAAATGGGCATATGAGTCCCCTAGGGGTATTTTGGTCAAAAAGGTCGAATTGGTCGACCATGTTTGACCACGGTCAAGGCTTGAGTCCAATGTATTCCTAATGGTGATTAGGATGTATTGGAAGAGGTTTTGGGGTTTGAATTGAAAAGGTCATATTAAAGTCTAAAGAAAACTTTAATATTTCCCTTAAAGGGCATTTTGGTCATTTTGACCCCTGATCAGCTAGGGGTCAAGATGGGTCTACCAAAGTACAGTTTAATCTTTAATAGGTCAGGATTAAGGGTTTAGAAGTGATTGGAGGCTTTGTAGAAAGCTCCAAGGTCAGGATCTACTACGTGGAGGTTCAGTGGCATAGGCTATAAATATTTGAAGGTTTTATAGCCTCTAGATTTTGAAATAGTTTCTGGGGTTAGAAACCTCAGAATAGGCTCAAATTTAGAGGGTTGCCTCTAGAGACTTGTTCCATCAATATGCAACTGACAGACTCTGAATCAGAGGTCATTTGACTGGGTTTTGAAGTGTTTGAAAAATTCCTAAAAAGGCTTTCAGGACTTGGACCTTTGGCCTTGAGTTTGAGTCTGGATTGATCTAAGATCTAAGTAGATCCTAAGGCTGGAATCTAAAAGGATTCTAAAGTCTAGTGGTCTGGAGATTAAATTGATTTAAGGTTAGGATTGGTTTAAGTGACCTCATACAAAAATGAGGTCAACACAGACTTCCAATTTCGTGGCTTATTTACTCTTGTTGAGGTCAGGCAGGAGTATCGAGACACCCCTATCCGCTATTTTGAAAGGAGCAGGAGGAGACGAGATCCTTTCACCTTCTATCCTGCTGTTTAAAATGATCAGTCAGGTAGTTGGTTTTACTTACGTGGTTGAGAGAGCCCGACAGAGTCCCTGAGAGGCATTCCTCACCACTACTTTTTCCCTGATTGTCTAGCTTTGATCAAGCGGACATCAAACTTTACTCAGTCGAGAGAGCCCGACAGTGTCCCTGAAAGGCATACCTCACCACTCTTTCACCTTCTACCCCACTGTTTTGACACGGTCAGGCAGGTAGTTGGTTTACTTTACCACTTTGTTCTTTACTCTATCCTTGGCTCTGCCCTTGCTACAGGGTAAGGCCAGGAGATGATCACCTTTTCACCTTCTATCCTGTTGTTTCGATATGGTCAGGCAGATAGTTGGTTTTCTTTACAACCTTACCTTTTGATTCTCTCCTCGGCTCTGCCCTTTGCCATAGGGCAAGGTCAGGAGAAGATCTCCGTTGCTTTCTTCCACCTCTTTTGGTGATCCTTTACTGGTTGTGTTCTACTCGGGTCTTTACTTGTCACATTCGGTCAATGCCAACACGAGCGGTTCACTAGTTTGTTCACCACTCCTGTTGGGGGTCCATTTGTTGACCTAATTTTTCACCAGACCCAGGTCTTGGGTCAACCCTGGTTGACCTGGTCAACTAGGGTTGACCCAAATAGACCAAATCAGCCCTTTTGAGCCTAATTCAAGTTTTAATCAATGATGAACCCAATTCAAGACTCAACCCTCACCCTTTTGACCCAATTGACTAGGTTGACCAAGTCAAGCCTTGACTTGGTCAACCCAAGTCTAAAGGAGTCAAATCAAACCCTTTAAAGCCTTTTAAACCCATTTAAGCCTCTAAATACATTCCTAATGGGCTCTAAAACTCAAACCACAGCCAAGTATTTTGATTTCCCTCCTATTAAGCTCTAAATCTAATCCTAGCCGTCAGATATAGGGTTAGACTTTAAATAAGAAAAATTGAGGTGTTTTTTGGATCTTTTTCCTTGCTCTCTCTCTAGATCTCTAGATCTCCTGAGCTTTGTTTGGAGAGCTTCCACAACTTCCTCCCACATCCCTCAACCCAAATCTACCAGAGAAGGGCCATCGGCGATGAGATCTCCGGCCAACCGAGATCAAATTTGTTCCAAAGCTTCTCCAGTCAGATCCAAGGCCTTTCGAAGCTTGACTCCAACTAGGAAGTTGTGCGAGGATAATCTACAAGTGCAGCCAGCTTTTATACACCCAAATTTATCCATAAACCAAGGTGAAAACTCAAACCCTAGTTTAGAACACATGGAGTTAATTAGCTTTTTATATATCACGTTTTAGACCGCAAAACGCATACCACATGAATGCTCTTCATATCTTGAGGTTAGGTTTAAAATTTTATCAAATTCTATCTTATCGTTTGTGAGAACGAGATGAAAATATGGATCTAGGGCTCGGGCTAGACTTCGCTACAGCTAGAGGATTTTGGGACCGTTGATCTACAGATCAACGGTCACAAAGCCATCAGTCCATGACTTAGACTGACCGTGTATCCGGATCCGTCGGTTCCACAAGGTATCCGGCTCGAACTGAGCCATTAAGCTATATAGTGTTGGATCTAACAGCAGTGGAAAGCTGCCGTCGTTTTAAGTGACGCGGGGCCCGCCGCGCTAATCATTGGCAATGATTATGCGGCGGTGCAATCATTGCCAATGATTGGCCGCGATTAGCGTGGCCAATCGTACGCCACCACATGGCCGATCCGCCGCCGCCGCAGACTTTTTTTTTATTTTAAATTTTATTTTAATAATATTATTATATTAATAATAAATTTATATTATTTTAATATTATTATTATATTAATAATAATATTATTATTTTAACAATAATCTTATTATGTTGATATTATTACTATTATGTTAATATTATCATTATATTAAACATAATATTATTTTTAACATTATTATTATTATTTCATTATTATAACATTATTATTGTAATTAGTTTAAATCTTTAATATTATTAATAATAATATTATTATTTTAATATATTAAATAATAAAAAAATTACATTTTATTATTTAATCAATTATTCCTTTTAATTATTTTAATTAATTAAATTATTTAAGTTTTCTAACTAATTAATAATTAAATATTTAATTTAAATAATTCCTTAATTCATAATAATTATTATTTCATTAAATTATTAATATATATATATATATATATATATTTATATACAAGTATCATTTTCCATATTTTATTCATTAATAATTATTCACTTATTTTGTAAAATATTTTTACTAATTAAATTTTTAATATTATTTAATTTATAAAATAATTTAAAATCTTAATATTTTAATTAAAATTTTATTATTATATTTTAAATTAATTTAAAAATTTTAGAAACTTTAATGTCTATTTTAATTCCATTTATTTATTATTATTATTTTTAAATCTTTATCATTTTAAAATTATTTTAAAATTACTTTTAATTATTTTAACGTCAAAAATTCATAACTTTTCCGTTTTAAATCGGATTTCGACGCACAATACCTTGAATTTTTTAGAAAAATATAATATAAACTTTAGTTTGAAACTATTTTCTGGATTCAATTCTACCTTTTTTGGATTATTTCCTATACTACCTAATTACTTGATTATTTGAATAATTATTTAATTATTTTAAAACTAAAAGGATATTTTTGAAATACAAATTATTTTGAAACCTCCCTTGGTGGCAGGTGGATCTCCCATACCTATGCACTGAACTATTTTCAAATTACCTTACTTTCAAACTTATATTATTATATATTCTAATATTTAGGTATTTTAAAATTGTTTTAAAATTAAATATTATTTAAATCTTCTAATTTTGGGAGATCCATTTGGTGAAATTTTAAACGTAGACTATATATGTGAAAAGCATTCATGTGGGAAGGATTAGTGGGTGATTATGTCTCAATCATTCACTAATCACTTCATTAGGCTTGTTTACTTAGTATTTCGTAGTTCTTGCATGTGTAGGTTGCACAAGCACTTAGCCTAGGCTCTCCTTGATCTAAGGACATGTTTGGGGTGTTTATGTTTGCTGCATTTCCTTCTATGTTGTGCCTAAGGGTTAATTTAAAACTCACCTTACTCCCGTATAGTATAGTGACACCCTAAGAATAATAATTAAGGACTATCGAGCGAACTTAGAATATTTTTAGGAGCTAGGATAGATCCCAGATTGCTATGAAACTTTAAACACTAGAACTTAGTGAAATATGGATCCCCCTAGATTTTCCTAGGAATTTTCAGGACTCTTAAGAGCCCTTAATTAGCAAGCCCTAACTTACTTGTTAATTAAGCCTTAGAAACTTCAGAAAGTTCTAATAAATCAGTATTGGATCAGAAAAATACCCATAATACCTCAAACTCTTCAGAATTCATTCCCTAAAATTAGATAATTAGGGACCCTTTATTGGACATTAATCTGACCTTTAATTTAATCTTATTTGAAAATTAACTTTTTGCCTTAATTAAATAATTAAAAATTATTAAAAATCTCAAATCTTCCCCAAATACTTGGGAACACCTCCTTAGGTCATTTATAATCTTTGGGGGTGATTCCAACCAGTTTGGAATTGATTTGGGTCAAAAACCCCAAAATACCCCTGATTAGACAATTTCGATAATTCCTTTAATTACCCCAACTTCTAAAAATCAATACTAATTACAGAAAACTCCAAGATGGGCAAACTAAAAGGCATTCAACTCTAATTAGGGTCTAGTATTTATTAAAAATATTAGGTATCAAGAAATCAGCTTTGATTGGAAAGTCAACTTTTCGGTCAACCATAGTCCAGGGCCCGAAATTTCTAAAATTCATAACTTTGTGTAGGAAACTCCATATTCAGATAACTCAAAGCTTAATTATCTTAGGGTATAATATTTAATTAAAATATTAGAAGCCCCAAGCCTAGCCTAATTCTTATAGTGACCTTTTGGACCCCCTTTAGCCTAGTGTATAGGTGGACTCCGGACCTCCTAAAATTCACTAATGCAATTTAAACTTCAAATATCATTACCCTAAGTATTAAAATTGATCCACACATTAAATTCACTAAAATGGATCCTAATTCATTAATATTTGAACTTTAAATAAAACTCCCTTATCAGACCTACAACAAACCTAGACAATAGGCAACTTTAACTAAATACACAGATTAGGATCTACCCCAGCCACACAGGCCTCTACACACACTGTAGAGTTATCTGCTAGGGCACCACTTCAACACTTAGACTAGGCCGGTGTTTACTTTTTCTATTGTGTGTCTAGCTTTTCTGAAGTTTCACTACATGTTGTGATTGAAATGCTACTGATGTTTTATGCAGGCACTTCAGAAATTGCTCAGCCCCCCTAAATAAATGTGGGCTAAAATAACAAATCATCATAAATTACTACAGGTGCTCCAGAACTGCTTAGCCCTCAAAACAATTAAGAGCATGGCCAAGTGTGGCTGAGATCTGTATTTTTATTTCATATAAACTGCTTGGAATGCTTTTTATTAGTATAACCTTGCAGGAGAGTCTAAAATTTACTGCTTTCCATTAATGTAATCAATTGTAATATTGGTATCGAGTTATGAAAGTGCATCTTTGAGTGGGGATATATAGATCCAAAGGTTAGATTCCTAGAAAGGAAAGGACAACCATTATGAGGATGGTCCTTTTCTATTCAGGAGTCCAAATTCGGATCACTTCACTACCTGAGGTGGGGGAGAGTCTTCTTATCCACCCTGGGTATTCAATTATAACAAATCCAAGGAGCTCGAGGAGGAGGATACCCAGAAGTCTAAGGAAAAGAAGATCAAGGAGCCGAAGACCAAGAGTATCCCACTCAAAGTCACTTGCGTCTATTCTAGGATTATAAATACGGGTTGTTGGCAGAGGTGCCCGGCCACTTTATTTTCTACAGACCCTAGTTTGTTATTAAGGGTAGTTGGCCTATGGACATTTAATTGATTAATTTGGTTATTTATTATTATTTCATTTGATGTTGATTGCACATAGGTTGTATGCTTTTCTTAGTTTCTTGGAGTCTTGCATGTCGCTTTTGTTTTAACCTGGACCTTGTTAGGCTCTCTAAGGATTAAAATATTTTCTACTCATAACTAATATTTAAAATTTTAAGAATTAAATAATTTAGCAAACTAACGACCTAGGGAACTGCTGGAATTGTCCGGGGTCGCATGCATATTAATGCATTCTCTCCCTCTTTCTATAAGACACTTCCCCGCCTACGGGTAGCATCCAGATAATCCGACCTATGAGGATGAGGTGCTGGATCTGAGGAAGTCTAGGATTTTTAAAAAAAATATTTTATAAGCCTTTTTAAAATTCCATGCATACTTGATTTAGATACTTTAACTAGCATGCATTGCATTAGAAACTAACTAAATCAAAATTTTAATTGCATTAGCTCTAGGAGCATTCACCCTATATAAGTATGGGGCTAATTAGAAGAGTCTCTAGATGTCGGCCCTACTTCCAATGAACTATAACCTACCTACCCATCTTTCATAAATGATTGGATAGCATGGATTTTATACGACTAGGTGGTCAGCTGGCTCCCCAATCCAAGCCGGGGTAAGTCCAGGTTTTGCATTGCATTAGTTAGGACACGGGTGTTAGTGTTGTGTGTAGAACACTAAACCCACTAGATCTAGGGTTCAAGGCTACTACTATCGGTGTCTCGTAGTACGCCTCATCAGTAGGTAAGTTCCCTTTTCTTTAGGGACTGTAAACCCTACTTATCTGTGTCACATGGATGACGCCACCTCCATCTTTCTCTCATGTATGCTCTGAGTGCATAATTTATTTCTTTTCTCCAGTTTCTTCTCACTACCTTAGTCCCTCCGAATGTTGATATGAGCCGTGTATGTTGACTAAGCCAGTTTGAGCCATTCTTCTCTTTTTGAGTAGGATTTCCTTGTCTTCTCCCAATGTGCCAAACCCAATTTGGAAGTATAACATAGAATCCTTAATTGAGAGTATTCTCAGGCTCCGATTTGAGATGTAATTAACCACGGGGGCTTGCGCCCTGTGCGAAACCAAATCCCACTTTCAAATAAACCTTACTCGATCTGATGTATCGGGTGGGGGAAACCCATTGTGATGATCAGATCATATATATTATTACCCATTGGGGTGTGCTGGTGAGAGCCGCTATCCTTAATGGTTAATATTGTGTGTGATTGATTCTGCCCTCCCATTGGACATACCATTCCCCGATATGAGTTGCCCCTTTCGGAGGTCCATAGGTTCGTATGACAGATCATCCGAGATGATCTCTTGGTACGAACGGCTCTATTGGGTTCATACAATGGATCATCCAGGATGAAATCTTTGTACGAACGGCTCTATTGGGTTTGTACAACAGATTGTCCAGGATGAAATCTTGGTATGAACGGTTCTGTTGGGTTCGTATGACTTGATCGTACGGGATGAACCATTGGTACGAACAGCTCTGACTTGGGTTCGTACTAGCTTGTATCGAATCAAAGTTTCATATTTTGAACTATTCATACAGTACGATATACAATCGTACAAGATGATCTGACTTCGTAAAACTTGAAATTTTTAGTTTTTGGACGGTTTTTCTTGTCCTTTGAATATAAGGGTCCTAAAAATAGACTTTTCAATTAAGCCTCTACGAATTTCTTCTTGAGAGTGGAAGGGAGTGATAAGGGAGAGTCTTTGGAAGTGAGTTGTCTGAGATCCTTGACGAGAAAATTGTGATGGGATTCACAAGGTTATCCAAGTATGAGGATTTCATTGTTTGTACTTCAAGTCTCTTCACAATCTCCTTGAAGACTCTTGATAGAAGATCTTTGAAGAAGGTCCGGTCCTCTACCATCACTAGGAGGGTGAAAAAGGATGCTGGGTTCTCTGCCTACACCATGAGGGTGTGAAAAGACAAGTGGGTTCTCTGCCTTCACCAGGAGGGTAAAAAAGGACGTTGGTTCTCTGCCTTCATCAGGAGGGTAAAAAAGGACATCGATTCTCTGCCTTCACTAGGAGGGTGAAAAAGGACATCGGTTCTCTGCTGCACCGAAATTTGGTGGAAGAGAGTTTGTAAAGGCTTCCTGCTTTGTTGTGGAGGCTAAAGAAGAGTCACTTTGATATAGTGCAATAACTAGAGAAGGAGTCTCTAGGGAGTGGATGTAGGTCATGTTTGACTGAACCACTATAAAATCTGGTGTTCTCTATTCTTGTTTTTACTTACTGCACTGTATTTTTTTTTCTGTGGTTGAAAAGCATAAAAAATTAACTCTGTTCGTACAGTACGATTTACTTAGGTTTTTTATTAAAAATTTTCCAAAATTTCAAGAGTTATTTTTAAAAGTACCAATTCATTCCGCCTCTTGGTTAGCCTAGCCTAGGGACGTAATTAATAGGTCTAACAACCTATTCAAACTTTCAAGCACCGCAACACTTCACAATGTCGTAACACCAAAAATTAACATTGTACCACCAAAATCTCATGAAAATTTCATAATAATTCAATGCCGGAGCATCGACCTTGGAAGCAGCATAGCTCTAAATGATGTAAGAGAGCACCGCAACACCAAACTTTTATAGCACCGCTGAGGAAAAGTTAATAAGGAAAATAAGCACCGCACTAGATCAATAACCCATCTTGTCTGATAAGTAACACTAGGTTAGCCCACTGCAGTGTTAAGGTGCTAGTTCAAATTATAACGCAGCGGTGCCATCTTGTCGAGCACCACGGTGCCATCTTATTGAGCACCACAGTGCCGTCTTGTCGAGCACCATGGTGCCATCTTGTCGGGCACCGCGACTCCTGAGCCATTTTGTGTAATAAGTGTAAATAATTTATTTTTTTTATGTGTGAGCGTGCTAAAGTTCTAAATTATTTTCTTAGAGAAGAGGCTAGAGGAGAGTATTTTACATACTTTAGAGTGGGTGGCTAACATTACAGTGAGCAAGAAAATATTTTAAGATGAAAGGAATGTCGAGAGTTAAGTTTTAAGAGGAGATATTCATCTACTTGATCTATTTGGGATCCATTATTTTGAGTGATATCTTATTGCTCTTTTTTACTTTTACTTTCTTTCTTGAGCAATGAATGAAAATTGATTGTATTATTTTATTTTTATTCTATGGCTATCTAAAATCATAGTTTTGGATTAATGATGTAAAAACCTAAGTAATTACTCATATAGAATCTTGTACTTTAAATTATGAATGATTTTTTTAATCTCTCTCTCTATCTCTCTCTCTCTCTCTCTCTCTCTCTCTCTTAATTTAATCTATGTAGTGACGATATCCAGAATTAAAACCTAGTATGATAGAATGCCTCGATGGTGCAATATTAGAATAATTAGGAGAATTGGAATGAAATATTTGCATGCCTACACATAGGATGTTTAGTCTTCTAGGGTCTACGGAGATAGAACAACTATAGGAAGGTCATAAATCTTTCTTCACATTCTTACCAGCTTGATAGATATCTAAGGATATACATGCTCTGATTTATAACTAATTTAGGAGTTTACTTTGGAAATCTTATGAGATTTAACTGTCATTAGTCTAAACTACTTTATCTATTAGTATGTTCACTTTTCTTTTGCAATTCTCATTCTAGATAGAATACAACCCTAATTTCATTATGTAGGATAATTTTTGAAGCTTTTAGTAGACAGTGCTAGAATAATTGTGTGAAGCAAAAGACTTTCTCGTGGGATCAACACTCTCTTATAAACACTTTTATTACTTGATTAACATGTGTGCTTGTCAGTAGGGATTTATATTTGAATACACATAAGCATACACCAACACAAACTACCTGCATCATCCCCACAAACAGTACCCATAATTTTTTTTAAAAACTTTTTTTAGATTTGAGTGTCTCTTTAATGTAATCAATTTTCCATATGATTATACTATTGTTTTAGGTTGTTATGTTATAAGTCATTTGCATCAATTTTCTTGCGACATCTAGAAATTATAAGTTGAATAGATTTCCTCATCTGCACATCTCATATAATACTCTTAAAAACTTTTAAGAAATACCAACAAATGATGTTTAAGCATGGTATTTATAAAACTTAAATAAATGGTAATTAGCTTTCCATGCTAAATGATATTTAGGCTTCTTTATTAAATGGTATTTATAAAACTTTTTAAAATTATCAATAAATATATATATTTCAAAAGAATATAAAAAAAGTTCATTTGTAATATTAAAAATAATTTCAAAAATTTATGTCAGTATATTCAATATGTTTGCATAATGTGCATATTCTATGGGTTAATAACTCATGAATGCCAAGATGCATGGATAATAGACATGTAATAAGTGTATAGTGGTTTTACAATGATTTATGACTTTATGAAGTCCTGGCGAGTATACTGAGCAAGTTATGGAGTTCTTTAGGTGAATAGTTTTGATGGATATGTGAATATGTAAATATATTAGTAAGTTTAGTAGCTTAAAATCGAGGTTTGAGTTAGAGTTTCATCGGAGGTGACTTACAGATATTGGATTATGATCGACGCAAGGCTTTGGGCAAGTCTTGGTTACATTGAATCTTTGTTGTAAATGATGCATGCAAATAATTTCATAACCAGCAATTTATTGAACCCGATTTAATCTCTTATGATGATAATTAATCTCATTCCATGAAAATAAATAAAAATATATTAAGAAAATGTATTAAATACTTAATATATGATTCAAGCTACATATGAGAATTGAATAGTTATGATTTTTGTTGGAATCTCAAGCATTTTTTTAATGCATCTTAGTATGGATTAATATATATGGAATTTCAATTTATAGAAATTTTAGACTATCTTTGTTTTGTGGCAATGTGTGTGTGTGTGTGTATATATATATATATGAAGTCAAAGTTCGTAGATATATAATAGATTGTTATTTGAATTGAAAAACTAATAGATGAATTTGTCAAGGGAGTCAAATATTTCATTTACATGGCATTTTAATTTTCTTCATTTTTATCATATGGGAAATCTAAGTGCCTTTATTCAAAGCACAAAAATTAAGCCTACCTTAGACCCGATGATTTTATGCTAGATTTATATCATAGAGGATTTCTACCAAGTTATTAGTTTTGAACTTTATGTGGAGAGTATGACATAAATTTAGACTCTTAATGTGGTTCTTCAACAAATTTTAAAACACTAGAAAAAAAAAATGCCAGGACATATGAAGAGATGATATTTGATTTAGTTGGCTTGTAATTTAAGCTTCATTTGGGATAACTTTCTTAATACTTTCAAAAGAAGTTTTCTCATACAAAAATTTTAAATTCAAAAAAATTTTGTACTAAAAAGTTACTTTAGAATGCAATCAAAAAGTTGTCCCAAATGAAGCTTTAGTAAACATACATAAAGGAATTGATGAGGGAGGAGCAAGCGAGTGAGAAGGGGGAAGCAACGAGAGACTTGAGGGAGCTGGACGAGTGCTAGAAGTGCTCGAGCGAGCTCTGCGAGCGCATGTGGGACCGGCCTGAGGCTAAAACATGGAGTGTGAGTGAAGACGAGGTGCTCAATATTGGCTTTGAGGACTTGACATCAGGAAGTGTTTCTGGTCGGACAACTTGCATAAGAAGAGGAAGCTATACAAATCTTTCACCAATATTATCTTGATGGATTATTTTGTTCTTCTTTTTCATTCTTACAAGGTAAAATCCTATTCTTGCTGTATTATTAATCGTTATAACTCACGGGTTTTCATTGTGGTTGAGATTATTCTATAATGATTGAATGTATGAACATATAAATATTTGGGTTCTCCTTTTCATGATAGATCTAATTAACCTAGTGTTTTTAAATTTACATTGAAGATTTTATGCTCAGAATTTAGTGGTTAACTAAGTATTATTTCAAATAATTCTTAATAAAAATAATGTCCATGGAATATTAGGAATTATATGAGATTATATTTTGATATTTATTTGCATAAATTATATGAAATTATCAAAGAGTATTGTACAAAATCAATATTATCATTATGAAATTAAAATAATGAAATGATTTTATGATAATTGAATTATAGAAGGGTATTAAGGGTTTTATGAAACTATGATAAATAATAATTGAGTTGCGAAACTTTCAAGTAATTCATGACCGTTCAGGATTAATTACGAAGTATAGCCATGAGTAAGAACAATTACTATAATATAAAATCTATATAATATATACATGTGTATATGATGTTGTAATATTAGTAATACTCTTATGAATGTTCGTTAGTGCGGCCAACAAATCCATAGAGTAATTTCTCATAAGAGAAATCGTTGAATTTTCATGAAATTGGTTCTTATCTTCCCTAGTTTTGAAGTGTCATAGTAAACTAATTGTATATATATGAAAATACATATAGGAAGAATAGAATGTAGGGATTTTAATAAATTTTATTATATAATAATTTTTTTTTATTTTTTAATTGAGGTGTTCAATTGGCTTATTTATTTAGGCAAAATTTAAACTTATGATTGTTAAGAACATTATAAGTCTAAATACAAATTTAAATTAGGCAAATTTGTCCGTTTAACGGGCGACTTGCTCTGTTTAGTCAATGTAAAAAAAAAAAGTAAAAAAAATAGCCAGCCCAGTCAGCAAAAATTTGTGATGGTAGCAAGTTGTCTGTTAAACGGACGGCTTGCTACATTAAGACTATTATTTTTTATGTTTTATTTATTTTTAAACAAATAAATTTAATTATTATGTAAATTAAATTAGCTAAATCTGCTATCTCTACTTCTTCTGTTTCTCAGGAATCATAACACTCCTTCGGTCTTAGGAGCTCCCTTTCTTCCATTAACGCCGGTGCTGACGGGAAACTTAGGTTTCGATTGGGTAGGGCAATGTCACCGAATTTTAGGAGTGAGCCCAAGGAGAAGCTCGTTGTCTTGGAGGATGTGCCACGCTTTGCGGATTGTATTCCTGTCTTGCCTGTGAGTTCTCTGCAAATTTAATTTTTTTTTAACTGCTGATTGCAGTTATTTCACTTTGATATGAAATGATTTTGCAAGCAATTCTGAATAGATAATACCTATATAAAATTTGATTTTGGAGGAAGATATCTTTGGATGATTCATTTTTCTTGAAATTATTCCGATTATGCCAAACAATTATTTCGTGTTACTGTAGCGTTACTGATTGGACAGTTTTACATTGACTGGACAACTGATTGGACTTGCAAGTCTTCCGTTAAACAAATACCTTTGTCTAATATTAAAATTTATTTTATGATAATTATATGATTAAGTTTTTAATAATACATACTTTAAAAATTTGCCCTATTTATTTTTTGTCGTGTTGACATGCCAACAAAAATTGCCTCTTATTTAATGCTATTCATTTTTTATATTTATTTATAAGAAATGGGGGCGGGCTAGCCTTCAGGAGAAATATCACTGGTTTCACCAGCACAGTGGGTATATTTTTATTTAGAAATTATTAAGTGTAGAGTCCGGTCATAGCTTGCGTTCAAGCTCCAATTAAAATAGGTAAAGTTGACGGTACAGCATGTGTATAATCTTGTACACACTGTGTGTATATTACACACTATATACATGTGATGTGGTCCTTTCCGATTGGAGTCCAGATGCCGTCTGGATGTTCGTGTTCGGACTTCGTACGTAATAATTTTTTAGAGAAAATAGGCATTATTGAGGCGCCAAAGAAAAATTATGTCATCTCCGCCCATCGAACTTGAAAGAATGTCATAGAAAATTAATAGGATAGGATGGAGTGAGTTAAAAATTTTAGAGTTTATTCCAATAATTAACATCATAATTGTGATAATAATTGTCCACTAATAATATTATTAGACCATCGAAATTCAATTATACCTATTAATTTATCCACAAAAATATAAATAAAATTGTACTGCTACAATAACTCATCTGATTGATAAATGACCTTCGCAATAACAATGTAACTTCTAACTTTAATTATCTTCCATGATTATACTTGAAGTATGAGTTTATAAACTCTCCTCTAGTTGATGTACAACTAATAATCTAAAAATCATAAAATGGCAGTGTGAGTTTTTAAAAAATAAACCCAATTATCAAAATGTACTAATTACAGGATAATTGAATAGGCATGAGGCTTGCAATATTAATAATACAAGAGGCACCTTTTATAACATAGTACTAGTGTAATAAATATCATCAAGTGTTTAAGTGATTTATAGTGTGTCGATGCTCATGATAATTTATATGGAAACAATAATTAACACATTTTTATATTAGCATATACATGTTCAACCATATTTGTTGTAATTATTCATATCATAAGTACTTATCTCATCAGTTATTTATCATTTTATTTTTTATAATTTATGTATATTTATAATCGATTTTATTATGACACCCTAAAATTGTGAAGATAAGTACAAACTCATGAAAATCTAATGATTTTTGAAGAGTTGTCACTCTATGAACCCGTTAGCTTGATTAGTAAATATTCAATAGGAATTTACTAAAAAAACAAATATCATACATGCATACTTAAATTTTCATTATATTAAAAGTTCTTATGAGGAATATATTAAGATCAAATTCGATTAAATATCAATATAAATATGATTTATATCACAATAGTTATTTCTTAATAATAAAAATAATAGAAATAACAATTGAATTGGTCCCCTAACTTTTGTTGAAATCAAAAAAGTCCTACACCATATAAAAGTATCAATTTGGTCTCATTTCTCTTTAAATAGAGACCAAATTAGTCCTTCCTTAGGATCATTTAGGTTTATACTTAAATAGTCAAGGAAATAAAATAAGACTTTTAAATAGTTGGGGATCATTTTGATCTTTATCTTATAAAAATAATAAAGATGATTCCTCAGCAATTTTTGTGATGAGTAACTTGGCTGAGCTCACTATCTTTTCTTATTAATATGAACAGATAAAATACATTAAATAAATAAAACATATTCAACAATATATTATTAATAATTAAAGCATGCAAACAAATGTCGATGACTATGTCCTGAACAAGGAAATGTTCATTTAACTCTTAACCAATAAAAAATCACTTACCACAGAGCACAAGCAGCCAAACATTTTAGATTATAATGCTGATATTTCATCCTCCAACAAAGATGCTTCATAAGCTTCAGATTCAAAATAATTTTTATTAATCATAAATTTAATATATTGCACATTAAAATTATTAACCAAAACAACCAATTGAAAGTATTTTTTAATTAATATTTTTATGAATTTCTTTTAATGTATACTTCATGACCAGTCCCAAATAGTCATGGGGATAATATTATGTAAAAATCTTTTTATTCACATATTCCTGCATAATAAAATTTTAAAAAGAAGTAAATCCATTACAATTCTTAATTATTTACCTCTATTAAATGTAATTTTTATTTGGCTAATTATTGCTCATTGTTATTATATTGTTTGAGCAAACGATACAGAAGAAGATAATGAAACCAGTTGTCTAGATCTATTCACTTGGTCACCGTTTGTTACCCATAAAAATAAACCTAAGATTATCAGTGTTAAGGCATTATATAATTCCATTAGGAAAACTAGGGTTTATCTTAACTTAAACAAAGCAAAGAGGGAGCATAATATAATCTATATGTATGATTTTTCCATAACAACTTTCTTGTCTACATTCTCTTTATTCTCATTCATCTTCTCTATTTTCTTGTCTATTCGAGATGGTTTGTATTGTAAAATATATCACATTGAATGTCATTTATATGCAGAAGGGATGTTTTTGGGTGATTATTAAAAAAACTCTGCACATCTTTAGTCGTCGTTGCATTCCATCAAGTTAGCTTGAACAATAACTATGGATGTTAACACCCGTACACATAAATTATGGTAGTCATTTGTTGCTTTAAATATGAATAATTTAGTAACCAACAAAATATTTGATAAGCATAGTAGAAAAAAATCTCATTGTGAGAGAGAATAATAAAATAATAAATATTTGAGTTTAGAGATGCCTTGATATGCAGGCATGTCTTTTAACACTTGGGATATCTAGCTCCATTTGTACCATGCTTATTGTTTTGCAATTCACAAAATACTACTAAGGCACACAAAAAGAGGGGTGAATTTGGTGTGCTATGAAATTTTAAGCTTCTTTCAAAATTCTCTCAACTTAAACTCTCACAATCAAACACCCAGAAGCTTGTTAACAATCAAAATATATAAACTAATACACAAACAAGTGTATAATTGTAAGAGTCAATATATACAAAGTTTGATTAACAAATACAAATGAGCCTATAAATGTCAACCACAATCTAAATGATTTTGCACTAGGAAGGATTAACACATACACAAGTGAACTAACATGTAGGTTAAATCAACTTCGAAAAATGAGAGCGCCTCCCGTCTTTTCGTCTGCTAGGGTTTTTTGCCCTAGCCATCGATTTCGCTTCGCCTGTGTCTCCGAGTCCTGCTCCTGTGCTTGTCCATGGCAAACAAAAGACTTGACCCTGGATTTTTAGAGGGTAAGAACTCGAAATCTTTTAAAGAGGTTTTATCTGGCGCCGATTCTTCGAAGGTTTTTCGGGACTGTCGTATCTCTACGATTCGAGGTTTGACTGCTTTATGGTTTTCGGAAGAGGAATTTCTACATGTTGCTAAACCATTTGATTTTGCATTGGTGGGAAAGTTTCCCCTTAAACGACCGGATTTGGACTCTATCCGATTTTTTTTTTTCAATCTTAAGTTATCCGGTGATGTTTATGTGACTATTTTGGATCAGTCGAATGTGCTTATCAAACTCTCGAATGATCTTGATTATGGACAGATTTTTGCCCACCTTTCGTATTTTGTGTTTGGCTGTTTTATGAATGTGATTAAGTGGTTTCCTTTTCGTGACCTCTCGGAGGAATCTCCGATCGTACCTGTGTGGATATCCTTCCCTGGTTTGCATCCTCATCTCTTCTCCCCTCGGATACTTTTAGGTTTAGGATCTATCTTTGGTCGCCCGATTCAAACTGATAATGCTACTGCGGTTGGTTCACGTCCCTCTGTAGCTCGTATTCTTGTTGAACTCGACATTTCTAAATCTTACCCTCAGTCCATTTGGTTGGGGTCGGAAAAATTTGGTTACATTCAAAAAGTGATTTTTGAGGGCATGCCTAATTTTTGTTTGCATTGTAAGGCTGTGCGGCATTTGAAGTCGGAATGTGGTAAAATTTTTCCTAATTTGCATTCGGATAAGCTTCCTGCTCCACCGCCAGTGAAGCCTGTTTCTAAACCCCTTGCGAATTCTAATTCTAACCGGCTGATAATTCTATTTCCCTCTGTGAGAATAATTTGGTTATTGCTGCTGATTGTGTTATTGCTAATAATGCTGGTGAGGGGGGGGGGGGGGGGGGGGAGACGAACCTTCTGTTGTGTCTCCGGCAATTCCTCCTGGAGATGGGTCTGGTGCGTTGGGTGATGGTTTTGATACTGAGGCTGGGGTTGAACCGAAAATTTTTACTCCTCCTGTAAATACTTTTATTAATGTGGTTGATATTGTTAGTCCTGAGATTGGTGCTCCTTCAGAGATTTTATTGCCTCCTATGGGTGCTATTAATTGTAATAGCCCTGCTGTGGTTGATATCGTGCATTTTGAATGTAATATTAATGCTGATGGAGGTTTTGTTCCTTCTGCATTCCAGATGCAAATGTGGATTGTAATGTTGAGCATTTACTGGTTGAGAATTTGGCTGGAAAATCTATGTGTTCTAATGTTTTTGTTGAGGTCCCAGCTAAATTGGTTGAAGCACACACTATGGTTAATTGTCTCGGTGGCAATGCCGGTTTAATTATTAGGGAACATGTGGATTGGTTGCATGGCTCGTCGGAGTATGAATCAGAATCCGAATTTTCAGATTGTGGTTTGGTTTCTACTAATATTTGTGGGGGATCTGACCCTGGTAATGATTTTGCGTTGGTTCGTGCTAGAACTACTACTTCTGTTGCCTCTCGGAGGAGAATTCGTGGGAGGGGCCATCACAGAAGATAGTTCTGTTTTGTTTCGTGTTGGATTTGATTATTTTTGGGCTAGTTCTAGGCGCACTGGTTTTAGGGCTATGATGTGGCTGAGGCTCGCGTCTCTGTCGTTTTGCTAGTGGAAACCTTTGGTGTTGTTTCTCGAGTTGGTTGGAGCGCTTTCTTCACCTCATTGGATGGCCCGTGCGAGGCTTCGGGGGCGTTGGAAGCCTCAATCATTTACTGAGCCTGCTTTTCCTTTGTTTTTTTTGTCTTTGTTCGCATTAGTTGCTTTTTTTTTTGGACTAATGCTTTTGTAACCTTTTGATTCCTTTTTAATATATTTGGTTTTGTGTTAAAAAAAAAAAAAAACAAAAACATGTAGGTTAAATGATAAAGCTAACAATTGAGTGATTAACTTTTGAGCTCCATATTTTAGATCCACTCAACTTTATAAGCAATATTTATTTTGCCAACCCTCAAGGCCACCAAACACTACTCGAAGTATACAAGATATGTGATCTAAAGAATATTTTTTTTAATTTGAGAGTAATTGTATACTAAGCACAAGATTAATAGATTACTCTACAAAAGGATGCAAGGACACAAAAACATTAAGCATGAATATCACCAAATAACAATTCAAGCAATCAAGGATTAGGTTCATTTGCAAGGAATGCAAACTTAAATCATACAGATTTGAACACAATAATTTTTATATGCTTTGACCCCTACTGGCCTATCATTTTTGTGTGATCTGCATGCAAAGTAGGTTTCCAATATTTAATTTATTATTAGGTAGTTTTTACAATCAGCATACTCTCCTTAATGGGCTAGTGCAACCTAATTATCTAAGATTGATGGGTTAGGCAATTCAAATACGTAATACATAATAAAATATGAAATTAAGGCTTCATTTGAGACAACTTTCTTACTGCTTTTTATGTAATTTTTTAGTAATTATTTTTTAGCTACAAATTTTTGTACTAAAAAATTGCTTTAAAAAGCAATAAGGAAGTTGTCCCAAATGAAGCATAAGATTATCAATTATTTTTGAGATAATTAAACATATATTACCTAACAAATCTTATAATCAATCTCTAATGCCAAGGATTGATGATGCATAATGTAAACATTTTATAATAAATCTATTGATTGAAAGAGAATATATTTATCAAAATCAAGCTTCACAATGATTTTCATATGGATGAAAACTTTTTGTTTTCTTTAAAAAAAACACTTTTTTTTTAACAAAAAATAGATATTATATTAATAACTTAAAACCAAGGTTACAACAGCATAAAAATAAAAAGCAAGCAGAAAATAAAAACTGAACACCATAGAGAGTTAGAATCTAAAACAGAGCTCAGGAATTGATCAAGGCTTCCAGCGTCCAGGCCGTCCCGCTTGGGCCCTCCAGTAAGTCGAAGATAGCTTCCCAACGATCCATCCCAAAAATCCACACCTACGGTTGCCACCAGCAAAAACGACCTTGACACGAGCCCTGACCACATCATTGCTCAATGTCTCACGTAGCAACAAATCGAACAGAAAATCCGACAAAACCCAAGCAGCAATAGCAAGACGACACGACATAACGAAAAGAAAAATCATCTTCTGCGTCGACCTTTTCCCCAAAATTTTCTGCGAGAGCCAACTTTTGCAGTATGCACAAGAGCAAAATCATGGTCAGACTCAAGAGACTCCAAATCCGAATCAGTATCCGACGAATGAACCAACCAATTACTCTTGTTCCTAATATCCAAACCAGATGAATTACCAACACAGTTAGCCATCACTTGGGTATCAACCTCACTAACAGGGACCACAACTAAATCATTGTTATTCGAAATAACTTCCTCTCTACCCATAGACGTAACCTCCTTCTCAATTTCAACCGGCCTTACTGCAACAGGCGAAAAACCATCTAAACCACCCTCTGCATTCACAACACCCCAAACTGGCGAGCCATCCGAATTCACCACATTACTCGCACCAGAAACCACCTCCGGCACCACCGCCTGAGAAACAGGGACTCTAACATCTAACACAACCGGAGGTACAAATGGAACAGCATCGGAGGATAAGCCAGAAAATTTACCAACGCGCCCACCAGGCACTTCATTATCATCAAAAATCAACTCAGCCACATTCAAATGGGGTATAATGACGGACGGGTTAGTAGTAACCAAAGACACCACTCCGCTCACCTGCAGTGACTGATCCCCAGTTACAGAAACAGGAGAAGGAATTTCCTCAATCTGTGCCTCATCAACAGCCAAAGAATTATCAATCACACCAATATTCTCATTATCAATAGGCTTTACCGCATACTCGCAAGAGTGAGGACCATTCAAACTCCCCGAAATTTCACCCACAAGAAAGGCCCGTCCCCCATGAACAGAAACGGGAAAATCACCGAGATCCAGATTCACAGCAATCGATTCCACATGAACAAGATCATCAATTTTAGCTACATGCTCTACATTTTTAGGTAAAGCAGACGTTTCCAATACAATATTTTTAGAACGACATTCACCCAGCGCATGGCCAAAACAACGACAAGAACCAAAAAAAGAGGGGAATTCATCCATAACGACATCTTGAATATAGCCAAGCTTTTCAGAACCTAACCAAATACGATCAGGATATGATTTAGTGATATCAAGCTCAACTAACACCCTAGCTACAGACGGTCTAGAACCCAAAGAAGTGGTAGAATCAATTTTTAGAGGTTTGCCAAAAATGGATGCCACTCCATGAAGAATTTTTGGGGCAAACAGGTGCGGCCGCAAGGAGGGAAAAGATACCCAAATAGGGATCACCGGAGATTCAACCCCGATGTCAACCGTAGACGACCATTTCGTGAGCTTCATAAAGCAGTTAACTACCAGATAAGATCGATGACAGAAAATGCGACAATAATCAAGGTCATTGTCCAATTTGATCAAAATATGGGACGAATCCAGCAAAGTGACCGAAACTTCACCATTTAACTTGAGATTGAAAAAAAATTTCCGAATAGAGTCAAGAGAAGGTCTCTTGGAAGGAAAAAAACCAACAAGAGAAAATTGAAAGGCACAGCCAAAGCCAAGATTTCATCATCCGAAATCCACAGAGACGGCATGCCGCGGAAAGAAGACACCTTCAGTTTAGGAAAACCATTACTAGAAAAAGATCCAGAAAAAGCTTGAAGGAAAGAGCGAGACGAACTCGAAACCCCTAAGAAACCAGGATTGGAAAGTTTCGGAGCCATCCGACACACGCTGGAGAGAAAAAACGGTAGCAAAATCTCAGAAACAAGAACACAAAAGAGAAGAGAGAAGCAAGGAGGAACTTCCCTGGAAAAAGGAGGCCAGCCCGCCCTCCCGCCCGCCCTCCCGCCCGCCGGAGAGCGGAAAGAAAAAGCCGCGAAAGGGAAACCCTAGCAGAGCCGCGATAACAGTTGATTTTTTTCCATCGAACCAGATAATTGAATGTACATCTTTTCAAACACTTGTATTCATATTACAATGAAAGCCTTAATGCACAAATTCATTAGAATTTTCATCTCAAATATATGAGGTACACCCATGCTAGTATTCTCCTTGAAATAACTCTATAATATGATTTAAAATTATCCCAAAAAGCCTACCAAAAAGGATAGCTTACTGCTAGCCCAAAGCCCAAAGGCTCCAAATAATTAGTCAAATTGTCTTTACTATGTGAGCTTGAACATCCTAGACTAGTTCCCTGAAGTCGCATGCCAGACAGACTTTGATTCTCTAGGCAAGCATGAGTTTAGGCAATTTTGGGAGTGATAATTTTGAATTATTATTGTAATTAAAATTAATAAATATAAATAAAAATTATGATTTAATGAATCTAATGAAATTAATATTAAGTTAAATTTATTAAGTATCACTTACCAACTTATTTATTATAATTAACATTTAAGTAATCATAGTTAATATAATTTGACAATTTTAATGAAACGGAACATTTAAAATTAAGTAAATTTGTAAACATGAAAAAAAAAATAAACAAATATTCAAGCTATTATCAGTAAATTTCTTTAATTAAGATATTAATGATATACTTAACACGTGAAGCCATACATAACAAATTAGGTATACATAGTACCGAGAAATTTAGGATCACATCAATTTAATTTGTTGACATACCAAGTGATCAAGTTCATGATGATGTTTAAATTAAATAAATAATCATTAATAATATAATAATTAAAATAAGTTTAAATTTAAGTAAATAGGAATCAATTAAATAAAAAATAAAGTTAATTAAATTCAAAATAATATAAAATAATTTTAGAGACTCTAAAATGTATTTTGAATAAAGTTAATCAATTTTATTAATGTTGTAAACCCATGAATACCTGTGCAAGTACCCATTAGCATGTATCTTGTAGGTTACATTCGGGTCTAGCGATAGGAGAAAGCACTACACTCTCTGAAGAGCTCATTCGTGAAAGTTCGATGGGGATGTTAAGCCCTATGAACTTAGTCCCAAACTAACCAAGAGGGGGGGTGAATTGGTATTTTAAAAACTTCGTTTTTTAAACAAAGAAATAAAGTTGCATAAACCAAATCACACAACGGAAATAATGCGGAATTTTAAACGTGCGGAAGCAAGAAAAGAAACACAGAGATTTATAGTGGTTCGGTCGACTCGACCTACGTCCACTCCTTGGAGGCACCCTCCAAGTATTGCACTACACAAAAAGTGACTCTCCTTTAGCCCCCACGGCTAGGTGGAGAAACCCTTACAAGAACCTCCTTTTTGCCACCCCGGCAAGGCAGAGAACCTCTCTCCTTTTGCTTCCTCCTGAAGCTGGCAGAGAACCAGAACCAAAAGCACAACTCCTTACCTCTACCGACCCTTCCACGGACGAGAAACTCTAGACGAAGACGACGCAAAGAGATCCTTGAAGCAACCCTTGTGAAACCCCTCACAAGCTCCCCCTCACAAGATCCTCTCTCTCTCTTCTCTCTCTCTTTCTCTCCTCAAGGTCTTCTTAGGTCAAGGCAGCAGCCAAAGGTCTCTGAAAAAACGTTGAACAAGAGCTCTTTAAATAGAAGAGCTTCAAAAGAGCTCATTAATTGCAAGTTGCCGACTTTATCGTCCAGGCCGATATGGACATCGGCCTGGCCGATCAGTACAAATTAATGAAGATCGGCCAGAGCATAGCCCTGGATGCCAGAGTGGACGATTGAAAATTAGCTTGATAGTCCAGGCCGATCTCACGATCGTCCTGGCCGATCAGTTCAAATAAGACGAAAATCGTCCTGACAATAGCTCTGAATATGGTCTGGCCGATATTGATCGTCCTGAAGTAACTTAAGGTTTTTGACTAGATCGTCCTGGCCGATCCTGCGATCGTCCAGGACGATATGATCGTATCAATCATCCTTAATTACTTCCTTGATTTCCTGAACAATTATGGCATAATCTGTTAATATCGTCCAGGCCGATCCGAGGATCGTCCTGGCCGATAATTTAAAGATATGTTATACCATACTTGTCCATGGCGGCTACTTCTTTCTGTTTTGAGCTTATCGTCCTGGCCGATACACGTATCGTCCAGGCCGATCGGTTAACGTTGGCTGCCTTAATCAAGAACCCTTAATTAGACTTTCTGTTTTAAGCTGATCGTCCAGGCCGATATAAGATATCGTCCTGGACGATATGAGTAAAAACAGAATTTCTAATTCTCTCAAGTGTGTGTGTGAAGGGTTACAAAGTATCAGTCTTTTTGACTATTACAAGTGGACTCAAAAGGTAAAAATAAAAGTACAGACTGACTCAACCCTAACCCTACGCATTCCTGAACTTGGCTCCTTTTTGATTGTCCGATCGTCGATTCCTGAAAAGTTAGAAGCAACAAGCTGTCCAAGAAAAGTAGTGTTTGTCAATCATCAAAACATAAGACATGAAAAAATAGATTTGCAACAATCTCCCCCTTTTTGATGATGACAAAACACATTAAAGGGATTTAATCACAACCATGAAAAAGTAACCTCATAAACTTCTCCCCCTTTTGACATATCAAAAAGGAGGGCACATTAAAGCATAGTAAAAGAAATTCCCTTTTTTTTTTTTTTTTTTTTTTTTTTTTTTTTTTTTTTTTTTTTTTTTTTTAAGCACATCAATGATATAGTATTCCATGTGATTGTTTTAAAAATTTGTGAGTTAATGTGTTACCAATCTTATTTAATCCATAGAATAGGAGAATATCCGTTCATGGTTTACCCTTAGCCAAAACATTGTCTTAGGGTAGAATCGTCTTTTGAAATCAATAACCTAACTCAAATAATTAATTGAATATGAGAAAAAGAATCTACCCATAACTTGGCATAAGGAAAATATCTCCATAAAACAATGAGGTAGATTTGTCACAATCGAACGATAATCGAGATCAAGCCTTTGAGAATCAAAACTTCTAAGTTCTAAAAAGATATAAAAGAGAGAATAGCTTGCTTTTGAGTGGGCTCATTTTATGCCTCTTGTCAATGTTGTGGCGCTTTGCGCATCCTTTTATAGATTTTTCAATTTTTTGGCGTCTTTGCGCTTCTTTTGTTGGCATCATTGGCCAAATTTTTTTTTTATTTTTGCAAGCTAGATTCCCTTTTAGACTCTTTTTAAAAAAAAACTTAGTTGTGAATATATCTTCTCAGATATTAGAGAATAGGAGCTCTCTCTCTAACATAGGGAAGAATTACCACAAGCAGGATTAATAATTGAAGACAAGAATAACGAGGGATCATGAGGTGACAAAAAAACTTTTAATCATTGTAAATATAAGATAGATTTGCTTAAGCAAGCTTTTAGAAAGAATCTTAGTTTCATAAGCAATCTTTTATTCTGAGATAGACTTTTGATTAGAAAAGAAAATTATGCCACTAATACTAAGTTAGGTAAAGAGACACAATCACAAGATATTCATACTATCTAGGGATTAAGTGGATGAAAACATATTAACTACAAATTGTTAAAGACAAGACAAGAGATATCATATCAGTGAAGATCTAAAAACTAAGGTAAAAGAAAAAGAAGACAACAAAAAGAAAAAATTTTCATGCATTTATGTCAATCACACCCAATCTGGTCCTTAAAGAGCTGAAAGTGTCGAAGGCCAGTGGTTTAGTAAAGATGTCTGCCAGTTGGTTTTCAGTTGTCACATGGTGTAACTCAATGTCTCCCTTAGTCACATGATCTCTAATAAAGTGATGCCTAATGTCAATGTGTTTAGTTCTTGAATGTTGGATAGGATTTTTAGAGATGCATATGGCACTAGTGTTGTCACAAAAAAATTGAGATGGTGCTTACATGTACTCCTAGATCCAATACCTGTTGTTTCAACCAAAGAACTTGGGCCACACAACTTCCAAGAGCAATGTATTCAGCTTCAGCAGTGGACAGTGCAACAGAATTTTGCTTTCTACTAGACCAAGAGACCAAGGATTGTCCAATGAATTGACAAGTTCCAGAGGTGCTCTTTCTATCCACCTTGCATCCTGCAAAATCAGAGTCAGAAAAACCAATAATCTCAAAAGAAGTGCTATGTCTAGGGTACCAAATCCCTAATCCTTGTGTCCCCAAAAGGTATCTAAAAATCCTTTTAATAGCAGTCATGTGGGATTCCTTAGGGTCAGCTTGAAACCTAGCACAAAGACAAACACTAAACATAATGTCAGGTCGGCTTGCAGTTAAGTAAAGTAAAGATCCAATCATGCCTCTATACTTCTTCTGATCAACAGACTTACCACTTGGGTCCTTATCCAACGGAGCACTAGAAGTCATGGGAGTGTTAATTGGCTTGGCTTTGTCCATCTCATATTTCTTCAAAATGTCTCTTATGTATTTTGTTTGATTTAGAAAAGTGCCATCTTCCAATTGTTTTATGCTAAACCCCAAAAAGTAAGACAATTCTCCCATTAAACTCATTTCAAACTCTCTACTCATTGTTTTAGAAAAGTCATCACACAAATTTTTATTTGAAGATCCAAAGAGTATATCATCAACATAAATCTGAACAATGAGTAAATCATCTCCAACTTTTTTAAGAAAAAGGGTGGTGTCTACGCTCCCCTTGACAAACTCCCTCTCTAGTAAGAATGTGCTAAGCCTCTCATACCAAGCTCTAGGTGCTTGTTTTAAACCATACAAAGCCTTTTTTAATTTAAACACATGATTTGGAAATTGAGAACTCTCAAAACCTGGAGGTTGTTCTACAAACACATCTTCTTTTATCTCCCCATTTAAAAAGGCACTCTTGACATCCATTTGAAAAAGCTTAAATCCTTTATAACAAGCAAAGGCTAATAGCACTCTAATGGCTTCCAATCTAGCTACAGGGGCAAAAGTCTCCTCAAAGTCTATCCCTTCTATTTGATTGTACCCCTTAGCCACTAATCTTGCTTTATTCCTCACCACCACTCCTGAATCATTCACTTTGTTCTTAAATACCCACTTTGTTCCAACTACACTTTGTTCCTTAGGTCTTTCCACAAGTTCCCAAACATCATTCCTAACAAATTGATTCAACTCTTCTTGCATTGCTATCATCCAAAACTCATCAGAGAGGGCTTGATTAATGGTGGTGGGTTCAGTCATAGAGATAAAGGCAGAGTGGTTCACCTCCTTCCTAAGTCCATGTCTAGTCTTAACTCCACTAGAAAGGTCTCCTAAGATCAAATCCTTGGGGTGACTAGTAGAGTATCTCCAATCTTTAGGCAAAGTGTGTGAAGTTTCTCCCCTTTCATCAAAAGTTTCTATTCCTTGGTTGACTCCTTCTACTCCTCCATTGCTTAGGTGCTCATTCTCCTTCCCCAAATTTTCTACTCCACTTGTAATCTCTCCAACATCATCATCATCTACTCCATGCTTCTTATGATCAGACTCATCAAAAACTACATGGGTTGTCTCTTCCACCATCAAGGTTCTCTTGTTAAACACTCTAAAAGATTTCCCAACACTAGAATATCCTAAGAATACTCCTTCATCAGATTTAGGATCAAATTTTCCCAAGTGAGACTTTCCATTATTGTGAATGAAAACTTTACAACCAAAGACATGAAGGTGGGAAAGATTAGGTGTTCTACCCTTAAGGATCTCATAGGGTGTCTTTTCTAATTTGACTCTAACATTCACCCTATTCAACACATAACAAGCTGTGTTAACCGCTTCAGCCCAAAAGTATTTTGGAAGTGAATACTCAGCAAGCATGGCTCTAGCGGCTTCCACCAAAGTCCGGTTCTTCCTTTCAGCTACTCCATTCTGCTGAGGAGTCCTAGGAGCTGAAAAATTGTGGCTAATCCCCTTCTCCTCACAAAAATCTCCAAATCTTTCATTTTCAAACTCTCCCCCATGATCACTATGGATGGTCAAAATCTCACATCCTAGCTTCTTCTGAATCCAAGTAGAAAAAATTTTAAACTCCTCAAAAGACTCATTTTTATGAGAAAGAAATCTAGTCCAAGTGAACCTCGAGTAGTCATCAACAATCACAAAACCATAGACTTTCCCTCCCAAACTTGCTATGCTAATGGGTCCAAACAAATCCATGTGAAGGACTTCTAAAGGTCTAGAGGTGCTAATGTCCTTTATGGGGTGAAAAGAGGAGTGAATTTGCTTTCCTAGTTGACAGGCATCACAAAGGTGGTCTTTTGTAAACTTAAGTTTGGGAACACCTCTAACTAGGTCCTTTTGGGTCACTTTCCTAAGGGTTTTCATACTTGCATGACAAAGCCTCCTGTGCCACAACCAAGAATCATCAATGACAGTTTTTAAGCAAAAAGAAGCAGCACATTCAATGCTATTTAAATCAAGCATATAGACGTTGTTTACCCTCTTTCCCTGCAAAATGGTGTTGTTGCTTAAACTTACAATGCATGAATTTGTGAAGAATTGTACGATGAAGCCTTTGTCACAGAATTGACTGATGCTGAGCAAGTTGTGCTTCAATCCATCTACAAGCAAAACATTTTCAATCATAAGGTTCTTGGAATTACCAATTATACCTGCTCCTACCACCTTCCTGGTGGTGTTGTCTCCAAGAGTAACCTTGCCTCCAGTCCTGGATTCTAGTACAACAAACTGGCTAGCATCACCAGTCATATGTCGAGAGCATCCACTGTCCAGGTACCACATACTCTCACGAGGTCTTTTGTGAGAGGCTTCCTGAAAAATTATCAACTGTTAGTTTTAGGAACCCAAGCAGGTTTGGGTTCCTTCTTATGAAGAGAAGAATGCAATGCATGTGTGGTATGCTGTGGATCTTGTACCTTAGGTCTCCATACCCAATGTGAACTATGATGAATTGTACAAGTATGTGAGATATGTCCTATCATGCCACAAGAAAAACATCTAACTCCAGGAAAGGGATTTCTTAAGTGATTTGAGTTATAATGCCTCTCTCTAGGTTTTGGCAATTGATTAATAGTAGAATTCATCCTAGATTTCTTACATGCTTCTAAATCACTTTGAATCTTCAAGTTTGTGTTTTCTAAAATTTCATTTTCAATCCTCAAATTTTTTTCTATTTCTTTTGACTCCTTAAAATCAGATTCAAGAGATCTGTGTGATATTTTCAATGCATCATGCTCTTCAACTAACTTACCATGATTTTTATTCAATTCATCAAATTCATCAAGTAAAGTCATGTGATTTGAATCAATTGTTTGATGGTCCTTAATCAAAATTTCATGCTCTTTTTGTAGATTTAAAAATTCTAATTTCAAGCTAGCATGAGTTTTCTTTAATTTTCTATATGATGCATGAATTTTTTCTGAAACTTCAAGAAGTTGATCATATGAAAGTTCACATACCTCTTCTTGATCAATTTGATCTTTTCCCATGAAACACAAGTTTGTAGTTTCTTCCTCTGGTTCAGTCTCAGAAGAATCAGTGCCAGATTCTGCCCAGAAGCTTCTTTGGATTTTCTTCTTGTCCTTCCTAGACTTTGCTTTCTCATCACCTTTTTCCTTTTCTTTGCTTGAATGATCTTGAAGTGTAGGACAATCGGCTCTTACATGTCCAGGTTTCCTGCATTCAAAACAAACAACATCAGAAGATCCTTTAATATGTTTATGATCCTTACCTTTTCTCCAACTTTGATGATGCTTTTGTTTCTTCCTTAGAAAGCTTTTGAATTGCCTTGTGATGAAGGCAACTCCATCGCTTTCAGACCCAGAAGATTCAGAATCCGATTTGTGTGCCTTCAATGCAATTGTTTTCTCCTTTTTCTTTTCACCTGTATCAAGATTTCTTTGATTCACCCCTTGCTCGTAAGCAATGAGTGAGCCAAGCAAGTTGTCAATAGAATAGGTGTTTAAATCTTTAGATTCAGTAATTGCAGTAATTTTTGCATCATAGGTTGAAGGCAAGCATCTCAAAATCTTGTTAACTTTTTCATAGTTCGAAAGCTCTTTTCCTAGTGCATGTAATGAGGTAGCAATCTGAGTAAACCTAGTGTACATGTCAGAAATCGATTCATGAGGTTTCATACGAAAAAGTTCGTAGTCATGCAAGAGAATGTTTAAACGGGATTGTTTGACTTCATTAGTGCCTTCATAAGTAATGCACAATTTATCCCAAATTTCTTTACCAGTTTTGCAAGTTGAAACACGCATGTAATCCTCAGATTTTAATGCACAGAAAAAACAATTCAAACATTTAGCATTTAGTTGAGCTAAATCTCGTTCATCAAAAGTCCATTCGGTAAAAGCAACTTCCGTTTTAAAACCGTTAATTTCACGAGAAGGTGGAGAATACCCTTCTTGTATAAGCATCCACATGCGATAATCAGTAGATTGTAAAAAAGTTGACATGCGAGTTTTCCAGAAATCAAAAGGTAGGTTATCGAACAGAGGAGGTCGGGTAATAGAATACCCTTCCGTAGTGTTGCGATTCCCAAAGTTAGACATGGATCAAATTCAAAAAGTTTTTAAACTTTAATTTTCGAATCAAGCTCTGATACCACTTGAAAGTTCGATGGGGATGTTAAGCCCTATGAACTTAGTCCCAAACTAACCAAGAGGGGGGGTGAATTGGTATTTTAAAAACTTCGTTTTTTAAACAAAGAAATAAAGTTGCATAAACCAAATCACACAACGGAAATAATGCGGAATTTTAAACGTGCGGAAGCAAGAAAAGAAACACAGAGATTTATAGTGGTTCGGTCGACTCGACCTACGTCCACTCCTTGGAGGCACCCTCCAAGTATTGCACTACACAAAAAGTGACTCTCCTTTAGCCCCCACGGCTAGGTGGAGAAACCCTTACAAGAACCTCCTTTTTGCCACCCCGGCAAGGCAGAGAACCTCTCTCCTTTTGCTTCCTCCTGAAGCTGGCAGAGAACCAGAACCAAAAGCACAACTCCTTACCTCTACCGACCCTTCCACGGACGAGAAACTCTAGACGAAGACGACGCAAAGAGATCCTTGAAGCAACCCTTGTGAAACCCCTCACAAGCTCCCCCTCACAAGATCCTCTCTCTCTCTTCTCTCTCTCTTTCTCTCCTCAAGGTCTTCTTAGGTCAAGGCAGCAGCCAAAGGTCTCTGAAAAAACGTTGAACAAGAGCTCTTTAAATAGAAGAGCTTCAAAAGAGCTCATTAATTGCAAGTTGCCGACTTTATCGTCCAGGCCGATATGGACATCGGCCTGGCCGATCAGTACAAATTAATGAAGATCGGCCAGAGCATAGCCCTGGATGCCAGAGTGGACGATTGAAAATTAGCTTGATAGTCCAGGCCGATCTCACGATCGTCCTGGCCGATCAGTTCAAATAAGACGAAAATCGTCCTGACAATAGCTCTGAATATGGTCTGGCCGATATTGATCGTCCTGAAGTAACTTAAGGTTTTTGACTAGATCGTCCTGGCCGATCCTGCGATCGTCCAGGACGATATGATCGTATCAATCATCCTTAATTACTTCCTTGATTTCCTGAACAATTATGGCATAATCTGTTAATATCGTCCAGGCCGATCCGAGGATCGTCCTGGCCGATAATTTAAAGATATGTTATACCATACTTGTCCATGGCGGCTACTTCTTTCTGTTTTGAGCTTATCGTCCTGGCCGATACACGTATCGTCCAGGCCGATCGGTTAACGTTGGCTGCCTTAATCAAGAACCCTTAATTAGACTTTCTGTTTTAAGCTGATCGTCCAGGCCGATATAAGATATCGTCCTGGACGATATGAGTAAAAACAGAATTTCTAATTCTCTCAAGTGTGTGTGTGAAGGGTTACAAAGTATCAGTCTTTTTGACTATTACAAGTGGACTCAAAAGGTAAAAATAAAAGTACAGACTGACTCAACCCTAACCCTACGCATTCCTGAACTTGGCTCCTTTTTGATTGTCCGATCGTCGATTCCTGAAAAGTTAGAAGCAACAAGCTGTCCAAGAAAAGTAGTGTTTGTCAATCATCAAAACATAAGACATGAAAAAATAGATTTGCAACAATTCGAGCGACTCACTCAGGAGCCGGGAGAAACTTAACACTAGAGCACTACATCGAGATCAATCACATTCTCCAGACAGTTGTCTTCCGCTAGGGAAAGGTGACCTCAGAAGTTCCTCTCTCAGTTAGACAAATCTTTATCCATCTAAGTCAGAGTCATGACTTTTGTGCTCGATACGTCAAGGAGCGACCGACATGCATTGCCCCTCTCACATACACCTGAAGACCACACTCAGATGCTACTTACCCTTCTACTTCAAGAGGGTGATCCATATCGCTCCGCTATCTCTCATTAATAGCAGTTGGACGACACTCACCCTCTTCCATCTTGACAAGGCGACTACTGATTACCATATAATCTTATCAAACTTGTCTTCTCCAGTCGCCGACTAGCTCGGCATTAACAAATTATTACTACTGATCAATGGGACAGCTATGTACTAGGACATAACTTATACATCCTTCCAAACCCTATAAAAGAAGGAAGAAGAAGGAGGAAAGAAATGCAGGGATCTGCTTCTTCTAAAACTTTTTGAACTCTTCTTTCTCGGGAGAAGAAAACATGTCAAAAATATGGTGGAGATGGAAAAGAAAGCTAAAGATCTGGAACCACTAAAGAGATTCAGAGAAGAAAGATATTCTTAAAGCATTGTACTATTTCTCTTATAAGGCTCAAGCTCCATAGTGGAGAGCTCCTACTCTCACCATTCTTGTATTTCTTGTTTGGATAATAAAGATTTTGTCTAAATTAATGTCTCTCTCAAACTCATCTCCTCTCTCCTTTCCCTACACTAAGATTTAATCACATTCTCCCCACAGATTCTCAGCCTACAGGTAACATAAAGTATGGGCCCGACATCATCAACTAAATAAAATCGGATTCAACATCCTCTTATGTGCGATGAGAGTGGATTGCTGCCGAAGGCACGAAATGTTGCAAATATGGATTCAAGTACTGGGATTTTGATGATACCAAAAATCTTGTTTCTTTACTACTGCTACTACTGCATATCTATTTTGGTTACCCTGCCTACTAACCCTTAAAGACCACAAGTTCACTTGGAATGTCAATCAGCTCAAGATCAGGTAGACTAGGATTGAGTCAGTCTGTAATTTCAATTCCAATGCATCTTTTATCTTTTCTTGAGTCAAATGTACTGTGATGGATCCTGAAGCTAAGTAGCATTGCACACACATGAAAGTTCGTTAGGGATGTTAAGCCCTATAGAACTGGCCCAAGCTAACCAAGAGGGGGGGGGGGGGTGAATTGGTATTTTAAAAAATTTCTTTTCACAAAGAACAAAAAACACATAAACCAAAATCACATCACGAGAAAAATAATGCGAAAATAAAAGTGCGGAAGCAAGAAAACAAGAACACAGAGATTTATAGTGGTTCGGTCAACTCGACCTACATCCACTCCCCAGAGGCGCCCTTCGAGTATTGCACTACAAACGTGACTCTCCTTTAGCCCCCACAGCTAGGCGGAGAAGCCTTTACAATGCACCTCCTTTTTGCCACCCCAGCAAGGCAGAGAACCTACCTCCTTTTGCTTCCTCCTGAAGCTGGCAGAGAACCACAACCAAAAGCTAACTCCTTACCTCTACCGACCCTTCCACGGACGAGAAACTCTAGATGAAGAACAAGCAGAGCGATCCTTGAAGCAACCCTTGTGAATCCCCTCACAAGCTCCCCCTCACAAGATCCTCTCTCTCTCCCTCTCTCTCTTTCTCTCCTCAAGGCCTTCTCAGGTCAAGGCAGTAGCCAAAGGTCTTTCAAAATGTTGAACAAGAGCTCTTAAATAGAAGAGCTTCAAAGGAGCTCATTAATTACAAGTTGCCGACAATATCGTCCAGGCCAATATGGACATCGGCCTGGCCGATCAGTACAAATCTCAGAAGATCGGCCAGAGCATCGCCCTGAATGCAAACTGGACGATTTAAAATTATCTTGATCGTCCAGGCCGATCTCACGATTGTCCTGGCTGATTAGTTCAAATTAGAGGAAAATCGTCCAGAGCATCGCCTTGAATACGAGCTGGCCGATATTTATCGTCCTGAAGTAACTTAAGGTTTTTGAATGGATCGTCCTGGCCAATCCTGCGATCATCCAGGATGATATGATCGTATCAATCATCCTTAATTACTCCCTTGATTTCTTGATCAATTAAGGCATAATTTGAGAATTTCGTCCAGGCCGATCAATGATCGTCCTGGCCGATAATTTAAAAATATAGTATACCTTAATTGTCTATGGCAGAAACTTCTTTCTATTTTGAGCTTATCGTCCTGGCCGATACACGTATCGTCCAGGCCGATATGTTAATGACGGGTGCCTTAATTAAGAATCCTTATTTAGACTTTCTGTTTTAAGCCTGATCGTCCAGGACGATGTAAATATCGTTCTGGCCGATATGAGTAAAAATAGAAATTCTAAGTCTCTCAAGTGTGTGTGTGTAGGGTTACTTAGCATCAGTCTCTTTGACCGTTATAAGTAGACTCAAGAAGTAAAAAATAAAAGTATAGACTGACTCAACCCTAAACCTACGCAATCCTGAACTAGCTTCGTCTGTTCGTCCGATCTTCGATTCCTGAAAAGTTAGAAGAAACAAGTAGTCCAAGAGAATCAATAGTGTTTGTCAATCATCAAAACTCAAGTCATGAAAATAGGTTTGTAACAATCTCCCCCTTTTTGATGATGGCAAACACAGGTAGAAAAAGCTAAAAAAAGTTCATTTAAAAAATCAAAGTTACATTCCTTTTTCCTACTACAACCTACTTCCCCTTTTGTCATAAAAAAAGAGGGTCCAGATACACAAAAGAAAACACCACAACAGAGAAAAAAAAACAGACTAAAAAGCAAACTACATAAAATAGGAAACAAACAACAGAAAACACAGACTAAAGAAACGAGGGACCCTGATCTTCTGGTGGAGGTGGTGGAGGTGGCTGCTGAAAGTAGCTGGCAAGTGTGGTGAACTGAGCATTGAACCAGGCGATGTCCTGGTCATGCTGCAGCTGCTGGTGAGTAATGAAGCTAAATCCTCAGTGCAGTGCTGCTCGTAGCGGGCAATGTCCTCAGAGTGTTGCTGCTCCTGTGCAGCAACGTAGGCGTCAAAGCGGGTCTCCCAACGATTAAACCTCTCTATCAACTGATCAACCGATGAGTGCTGGTGTAGAGGAACAGGATCAGGAATGGGAGCAAGAGTGAGAGCCTCCTCCTCCCTAGCTCCCCAACCGTCCCCATCTCCTGGGTGGAGACGAGTACTATGAAAAATAGTGAAGGAATTGTTTGAGTAGCAAGGAGGCTGAAGGTCGTGACGAGCAGGATATTGAAGATTGTATTTGGTTTCAAGAATGTAGGCTATGATGTGTCCTAAGGCTAGATTGGGCTTTCTCCTATGGCCTGGATCGTGAATAGTTATTAGGTGATCGATGTAGCGAAAGAGTAGATCAGTGGCATTGAATTCTCTCCGGACCATAATGAAGAAGGTGGTCAAGGAAAGTAGTGGAGTGAAGTGGATTCGGTTCCCGGCTTTTGGAATTATGGAGGTGCGAAGGACATGTTGGATTGTCCTAGCATCTTTGACTAAAGATCTAGTCTCTCCAACATGAAAGGGTGTGTTTGTTTGGCGATGGAAGTGGTTTGCCGTGGACCAATCAAAATCTGGATCTGTAACGATTATGTGCAGCTTATCCCCGGTGGTGGATAGCTGTAAAAGCTCTGCATAGTCCTGATACGTGATTTCGACTGGGAGTCTATTCACATAGGAGGTGAGGGCTGTGAAGGTAGGGTTAATGCGAAGGTTTGCATAAAATTCTAGGAGGAGTTCGAAAGAAAAAGGGACAGTGAGGGTGAGTATGAAACAAAGAGAGGTGTGGGCAAAAAGATCCATTACTGGATACAAGAGATATGTAGGATTGATTGTTCGGGAGAGGGTAATGCCACACTCTTTGTAGCGACGGTAGGCAGCCTGATTCTCTGCCTCCCTGAATCGAGGGTCCAGAGTGGCCCTCGAGGAACTCCCAGAAGCCTGTCGAACACGTTTCCCACCAGCCATAGCAAAGGATTAGCAAGGAGATACAAGAGGAGAAGAGATGAAGTGGAAAACCATGGCTGGATCGGCCAGAATTTAAAGAATCAGCCATATCGTCCTGGCCGATCACAGAATCGTCCAGGCCGATATGGCTCAATAATTACGTATAGGCCGATTGATCAAAAAGGCGGTCCGACCGTCCAGGCCGATCAGATATCGGCCAGGACGATTAGACACAGGCGATCGTCCCGAGGAGTCAGGCCGGACGACCGTTGAAAAAAGCATATCGTCCGGGCCGATTAGGTGTATCGTCCAGGACAATGCACAATAATTGAAAGTTCGTTAGGGATGTTAAGCCCTATAGAACTGGCCCAAGCTAACCAAGAGGGGGGGGGGGGGGGTGAATTAGTATTTTAAAAAATTTCTGTTCACAAAGAACAAAAAACACATAAATCAAAATCACACCACGAGAAAAACAATGCGGAAATAAAATTGTGGAAGCAAGAAAACAAGAACATAGATATTTATAGTGGTTCGGTCAACTCGACCTACGTCCACTCCCTGGAGGCGCCCTCCGAGTATTGCACTACAAACGTGACTCTCCTTTAGCCTCCACAGCTAGGCGGAGAAGCCTTTACAAAGCACCTCCTTTTTGCCACCCCAGCAAGGCAGAGAACCTAACTCCTTTTGCTTCCTCCTGAAGCTGGCAGAGAATCACAACCAAAAGCTAACTTCTTACCTCTACCGACCCTTGCATGGACGAGAAACTCTAGACGAAGAACAAGCAGAGCGATCCTTGAAGCAACCCTTGTGAATCCCCTCATAAGCTCCCCCTCACAAGATCCTCTCTCTCTCCCTCTCTCTCTTTCTCTCCTCAAGGCCTTCTCAGGTTAAGGCAGCAGCCAAAGGTCTTTCAAAATGTTAAATAAGAGCTCTTAAATAGAAGAGCTTCAAAGGAGCTCATTAATTGCAAGTTGCCGACAATACCATCCAGGCTGATATGGACATCAGCCTGGCCGATCAGTACAAATCTCAGAAGATCGGCCAGAGCATCGCCCTGAATGCAAACTGGACGATTTAAAATTGGCTTGATCGTCCAGGCCGATCTCATGATTGTCCTGGCCGATTAGTTCAAATTAGAGGAAAATCGTCCAGAGCATCGCCCTGAATATGAGCTGGCCGATATTTATCATCCTGAAGTAACTTAAGATTTTTGAATGGATTATCTTGGCCAATCCTACGATCGTCCAGGTCGATATGATCGTATTAATCGTCCTTAATTACTCCCTTAATTTCCTGATCAATTAAGGCATAATTTGAGAATTTTGTCCAGGCCGATCAATGATCGTCCTGGCCGATAATTTAAAAATACAGTATACCTTAATTAACTATGGCGGCAACTTCTTTCTGTTTTGAGCTTATCGTCCTGGCCGATACACGTATCATCCTGGCCGATACACGTATCGTCCTGGCCGATACACGTATCGTCCAGGCCGATATGTTAATGACGGTTGCCTTAATTAAGAATCCTTATTTAGACTTTCTATTTTAAGCCTGATCGTCCAGGATGATGTAAATATCGTCCTGGCCAATATGAGTAAAAATAAAAATTCTAAGTCTCTCAAGTGTGTGTGTGTAGGGTTACTTAGCATCAGTCTCTTTGACCATTACAAGTAGACTCAAGAAGTGAAAAACAAAAGTACAGACTGACTCAACCCTAAACCTACACAATCCTAAACTGGCTTCGTCTGTTCGTCCGATCTTCGATTCCTAAAAAGTTAGAAGAAACAAGTAGTCCAAGAGAATCAATATTGTTTGTCAATCATCAAAACACAAGTCATGAAAATAGGTTTGTAACAACACACACACTCAGGGGAAGAAATTTCTGAGTTAGAGGGTTTTCTACTTTTTAATCATATCGTACAAGATGATTCTAAGTCATTTTGGACGATCAGTTAAAAATAAAAACCCTAATTAGGGCATCCTTAATAATTAAGTTTACTTAACTAATTATCCTAGATGATTTATATCGTACATGATGATCAGTACAAATTGAGAAGAATAATCACTAATCACATTTTAGGTAATATTTTATTTCTCAAATTTTGGTATAATCATCCCGAACGATCCATATCATTCTGGACGATTCATGATGATCATGCATAAAATAATCCCTTAATTAGGAGAAAAATTATGGTTAGATTGATCAATCATATTGTACAGGATGATCTACTGGATTGTCCCGGACGATCCTTTTTTATTTTGTTGGATAATCCCTCTATCATCCAAGATAAAAACTATACTTTTCTTCTATTCGTCCAGGTGATTGTTTTGGACGTCCCGAGATGTTTGTGGGATGATTTGTTGTTTTCCAGCCATCTTGAACTAATCATCATAGACGTTTAGAGATGGTTACAGGACAATCTATCGATTGCCAACCATATTAAAATAATCATCCCGCCCGATCAAATATTCATACGGGATGATCTATACAAAATACTTCTATTGATTATACAGAGCATAAGTGATCGTTCTAGGTGATCCAAGTTTTTGAACTAATAGTACAGGATGATCAGAGACGCAAAATTAAAAATCAGGGCTTTTTTGGAAGCCTCATATTTAAGTTCTCTTAATTGCTTTTTAGAAAAAATCTTTTGCTTGAGAGAGATCTAAAGGAGAGCTTTGGAAGTGATAGAGCTTGAGAGAAAGAGAGAGATCCTTATGAGGGGGAGTTGTGAGGGATTCATAAAGGTTACTCCAAGCTAGGTGTTCATCATCTTCTTCAAGTCGTTGTCCTCATTCCTTGGTGGCTTTGAGGGAGATCATCATCATCATTAGATCCATGTTCTCTGCCTACTCCAGGTGGGAGTAAAAGAATTGTCAGGTTCTCTGCCTACTCCAGGAGGGAGTAAAAAGATTATCAGGTTCTCTGCCTACTCCAGGAGGGAGTAAAAGGATTCAAGGTTCTCTGCCTCACCGTGTCAGTGAAAAGATTTTGTAAGGGCTTCTCTGCCTTACCATGGGGGCAGAAGGAGAGTCATTACTTTTAGTGAAATACCTGGAAAGGGGGGTTTTTAGGGAGTAGACGTAGGTCAAGTTGACTGAACCACTAAAAATCTATTGTATTCTTTCTACTTATTTTTTGTATTTATTTTCACATATTTCTGTGATCTGATCTATGATTAAAATCTCTGATTTTGGTTTTCTTCTTCTGCTTAAATTATTTGATTTTAAAATATTCAAAACGTTTTAAAAAATATTTCTCTTTTTGTTTGAAGAATTTTTAAAACACTAATTTACCCCCCTCTTGGTTAGCCTCGAGCTAGTTCTATAGGCTTTAACCACCCTCGTGAACTTTCAAGTGGTATCAAAGCTGGATTCATAAGATCAAGTTTTAGAAAACTTTTAAAATTTGATCAATGGATAACTTTGTTAATCGTAATACTGCAAAAGGTTATTCAATAATAAGACCACCTTTATTTGATAATATATACCTTTTTATCTTTAGAAAACTCGCATGTCCACCTTTTTACAATCAATTGATTATTGCATGTGGATGCTAGTTAAGGAAGGTTATTCTATACCTTTTAAATTAATAGATAGTAATAAAATAGAATTACATTTTGCTAAATAGAATTTAGATGATAGAGATTTAGTGCAACTTAATGCCAAATGTCTGAACTATTTCTTTTATGCCTTAAAATCTTAAGATTACATGCGTGTCTCTACTGAAAGTTTGATAGGGATGTTAAGCCCTTGTGAACTAGCCCGAGGTTAACCGAGAGGGGGGGGGGGGGAGGGTGAATTGGTAGTTTTAAAAAATCTTAACCACACGAAAAATCTTTTTATAATTTGTAGTGGAAATAAATTAAAACAATAATAAAAAGATTGATCAGAGATTTCACCCAAGCAGATAATTGCAGTAAAATAAAGTGTGGAAAATAATCAGAAAGAACACACCAGATTTTATAGTGGTTCGGTCAACCTAACCTACGTCCACTCCCCAGATCCTCCCCTCCAAGTATTGCACTAAACAAATCAGTGACTCGTCTTTTGCCCCAACAGATAGACGGAGAAGCTTTTACAAAACTCTTTTTCACCAAACCCCGGTGAGGCAGAGAACCTGACCTTCTTTTACTTCCTCTTGAAGCACACAGAGAACCCAGACTCCTTTTGATTTCTCTTGAAGCAGGCAGAGAACCTTACCTCCTTTTGCTTCCTCCTGAAGCAGGTAGAGAACCTTAACTTCTTCCTAAAGATCCTTCCCACAGAGAAATCACGGGACAAGGGACGACAACCGGAGAAGATGACTTGAATCATTGCTTGAGCAACCTTTGTGAACACCTCACAAACTCCCCTTCACAAGATTCTCTCTCTCTCTCCCAAGCTCTCCCTCTCCCTCTCAAAGCTCTCTCAGGAAAGGACTATGGAAAAAAGCTTTCTTGCTAACAATAAAAAAAAGCTTAAATAAAAGGACATAAAAATTGCCCTAAAATTCAAGTTTCCATCAAAAATCATCCAGGACGATCAAAGGATCGTCCTGTATGATTAGTGTAAAACTTCACCAACATGCCTGGATGATCTGGCTCTTCTGGATGATTAGAAGACATGTTTTGTTCTGATCATCCTGGACGATTCTGCGATCATCCCGACCGATTAGTGCAAAATAGGAATATCGTCCAGAAGATAGTTCGGGACATCCAGGACAAAAGCCTGGATGATCAAAGGAAAATGACTTTATTGTCCAGGACAATACATATGTCGTCTTGTACGATTAGTTCAAAATTGCAAAAAATCATCCAGGACACAGTCCGGGACGTACAGGTCAACTATGCTGGATGATTTCAAAATGACTTGAATGTCCGAGGCGATAGAGATATCATCCAGTACAATTAGTTCAAAAATTTGAATATCGTCCAGCACACAGTTCGGGTCGTCCAGGTGAAAAACACTGGACGGTCAAGATTTCTAATGAATCGTCTAGGACGATCTTGAGATCGTCCTGGACGATATGATCGAATCAATCAAACTTTAATTACTTTCCTTTATCGCCTGACTAATTTAGGCATGATTATAATGGATCATAAAGGATGATACACGTATCGGCCAGGACGATCAGATCAAAATCCAAAAATATAAACTTGCCTAAATCATTTTGGTAGCTGAGAGTTTCTGATTCAAGAATATCATCTCGTACAATGGGAGGATCATCCAAGATGATCGACTTAATCAGACCGACTTAACAATACAGCCCTAATTAGAGTTTTTGTCTTCAATGGATTGTCTAGGACGATATGTGGATCGTCTAGGACGATATGATCAAAACAGAGCAGAAACTCTAATTCACAGAAAAACTCCCCCTGAGTGTGTGTGTGCAAGGTCACTTAGCTTGGGGATCAATTACATTTAACTCAAGAAAGAAAAAATATATTTAGACACATATAGACTTAATCTTGAGTTGGCTCGAATTACATTTGTTCTCTTGTACCTGAAAGGTTAGCCAATTAAAACATAACACAGAAATATTTGTTATCATTAAAACTATAATCCTTGGATTTAGATTTGTAACAATCTTCCCCTTTTAATGATGGTAAACATTTGTTAGGAATTTCAAATTTAGTAAATAAACATTGAGCATTGATCATTCAAAATTATTGAACATTTGAACATTGATAGTCAATAGCATATAATGACTTAGAACACACAACTACTCCCCCTTTTGACATCTCAAAAAGGAAAGAACAACATAGACACACAAGAATAAAAGAGAAACAACAGTGCAAAACTAACACAAGAAAACAACACAAGCACACGGACTAGTAAAGAGGTGGATTTTTTTTTGAATCGATTGACTCCAGTAAATCAAAAATTTTTCCATAATTTTTAATTCAAAAACGAATAAGAAGAAATTGACGAGCTGAAATCTAGAAAGTTAGAAAATCAATTTTTGTAAACCCTGCCTCGGACACCTTACAAGTTCAAATTCTTTTTAAATAAAAATCTAATTCAAAAGAAAAGAAATCAAAATTGAGAAGAGATCCTTTCAAACTTTGTTCCAAAGAAATATCTAATAAAATAGTATTACAAAGGAAGGAATTAGAAATCATGAGTTTTAATCTCAAGTGCTTTAAAATATTAAATGATGCACATATTTTTCTAAGATGTTTAAAGTTTTGAAAGAGAAGAAGTTTATTTCCTTATGGGCTCATTTTGTGCATCTTTTTCAATTTGTTTGGCAAACTTTGCGCATCTTTTGATTTTTTTTATACACTTTGTGTATCTTTCCATTTTTTTGCAACATTGCACATCTTTTCAGATTTGGGCTCATTTTTGGCCTCTTTTCATTTCTTTTGCAAGCTTTCTTCCTTTCTCAATCTCTAAAGTGTCTCAGTTGTAAGATTACCTTTCGGACAGAAGAGAAGAAAAGCTCACTCTCTACAACTAGAAAGAGTAATCCATAGAACAAAATCATACTCATATGATAAATGCAATCACTTGATAAAGAAGAAACATAATAATGATTTAATACTTTGAAAACACTATTTATATGAGATAGATTACTGTAGGAAGATAAAATAGATCTCTATTTCAAAAACTAACATTTTAATTTTGAAAAAGATCTTAATTCAAAAAGAAAAATTCACCATTAAAGGAGTTAGAGGAAGAGAAAACAATCATCAATTTTTCTTCCCTTTAACTATTTTAAAGAAGTCAATAACTACTTACAGGCTTCTAAATAAAACTAAGGCAAAATTCTATCTAGAAAGCAAGTTCATCAGCAGAGGTGAGCAGTGATCTGATTCTAAAGAAAAATAAGAATACATACAAGAAAAAAACACACAAACAACAACAATAAAACAAAAAAGAAACTGTAGAAAATCTAGAAGAAACACAACACAACATGGACAAACACAACACAGAACTCGAACAATAAAAGAAGAAGACAAATAGATAGTTCAGAATTTAGTAATCATCAAGTTCATGCATTTATGTCAATCGCACCCAATCTGGTCCTCAAAATGCTGAATGTGTCAAAGGCCAGTGGTTTAATAAAAATATTAGCCAGTTGATTATCAGTTCCTATATGGTGTAACTCAATGTCTCCTTTTGTAATATGGTCCCTAATGAAGTGATGCCTTATGTCAATGTGTTTGGTTCTAGAATGTTGGATAAGATTCTTAGAGATACAGATGGCACTAATGTTATCACATAGAACTGAAATTGTGCCAACAGGTAATCCTAAATCCAAAATTTGTTACTTCAACCAAAGGACTTGGGCCACAACTTCCTAAGGCAATATACTCAGCTTCAGCAGTGGAAAGTGCAATAGAATTTTATTTTCTACTAGACCAGGAGACTAAAGACTATCTTATGAATTTGTAAGTTCCAGAAGTGCTCTTTCTATCCACCCTACATCCTGTAAAATTAGAATCAGAATATTCAATAATCTCAAAAGAAGTACTATGCCTAGGATACCAGATTTCTAAGTTTGGGGACCCTAAGAGATATCTAAGGATTCTCTTAACAGCAGTCAGGTGGGACTCCTTAGGATCAGCTTGAAACATAGCACAAATACAAACACTAAACATGATATCAGGTCGACCAACAGTCAGGTAAAGTAGCGATCCTATAATTCCTCTATACTTCTTCTGATCAATAGATTTTTTGATTGAATCCTTATCTATCTGAATAATGCAACTCATACGAGTATTGATTGGTTTGGCTTTGTCCATTTTATATTTCTTCAAGATGTCCTTAGTGTATTTTGATTGATTTAGAAAAGTTCCATCATCCATTTATCTTATACTAAATCCTAAAATGTAGGATAATTCTCCTATCATACTCATCTCAAACTCTTTACTCATTATTTTAGAAAAATCATCACATAAATTTTTATCAGAAGATCCAAAAAGTAAGATCCAAAAAGTAAACATAGATCTGGACAATGAGTAAATTATCTTCTATTTTGTTCAAAAAAAGGGTGGTGTCTACGCTACCTTTAACAAACTTTCTTTCTAATAGGAATGTGCTAAGCCTCTCATACCAAGCTCTGGGTGCCTGTTTCAATCCATATAAGGCCTTTTTTTTATAGACATGATTTAGATATTGGGAACTCTTAAAACCTGGGGGTTGCTCTACAAAGATATCTTCCTTTATTATCCCATTCAAAAAGGCACTCTTGACATCCATTTGATAAAGCTTAAATCCCTTATAACATGCAAAGGCTAATAGCACCCTAATGGCTTCCAATCTAGCTACAGGAGCAAAGGTCTCCTCAAAATCAATCCCTTCTATTTAGTTGTATCCCTTAGCTACCAATCTTACCTTATTCCTAATCACTACACCAGAATCATTCATCTTATTCTTAAAGACCCATTTGGTTCCAACTATACTTTGATCCTTAGGTCTTTCTACTATCTCCCAAACATCATTCCTTACAAATTGATTCAACTCTTTCTACATGGATAAGATCCAAAACTCATCAGATAAGGCTTGATTCAAGTTGGTGGATTCAGTCATTGAAATAAAGGTAGAGTGTGAAAGTTCGTTAGGGATGTTAAGCCCTATAGAACTGGCCCAAGTTAACCAAGAGGGGGGGGGGGGGGTGAATTGGTGTTTAAAAAAAAAAATTCTTTTCACAAAGAAGTAAAATCACATAAACCAAAATCACACCATAAGAAAAATAAGTGCGAAATTTAAAGTGCGGAAGCAAGTAACAAGAACACAGAAATTTATAGTGGTTCGGTCAACTTGACCTACGTCCACTCCCCGGAGGTGCCCTCCGAGTATTGCAATACAATCGTGACTCTCCTTTAGCTCCAACAGCTAGGCGGAGAAGCCTTTACAAAGAACTTCTTTTTGCCACCCTGGCAAGGCAGAGAACCTATCTCCTTTAGCTTCCTCCTGAAGCTGGCAGAGAACCACAATCAGTTGCTGAATCCTTACCTCTACCGACCCTTCCACGGACGAGAAACTTAAGACAAAGAAGAAGCAGAGCGATCCTTGAAGCAACCCTTGGTAATTCCCTCACAAGCTCCCCCTCACAAGATCCTCTCTCTCTCTCTCTCTCTCTCTCTCTCTCTCTCTCTCCTCAAGGTCTTCTCAGGTCAAGGCAGCAGCAAAAGCTTTTCAAAAATGTTGAGCAAGAGCTCTTAAATAGAAGAGCTTAAAAGGAGCTCATTAATTGCAAGTTGCTGACAATATCGTCCAGGATGATATGGACATCGTCCTGGCCGATTAGTACAAATCTCAGAAGATCGGCCAGAGCATCGCTCTGAATGCAAGATGGACAATTTAAAATTGGCTTGATCGTCCAGGTCGATATCACGATCGTCCAGGCCTTTGAAAAAAATTATATATATATTATTAACAAAGAATCCATATGACAAATTTCTCAAACAATTAAATTTTAGAGATTTTAAAAGATCAAAGATTTTAACAAGTCAAAAATCTGAAAAAGGTAGAATATTCGATCTTGTCAATCCCTAGCTCGGACTTCTTTCAGGGCAATAATCGTTCTTTTAAAAATAAAGGTCTAACTCAGATAAACTTTACTAGGTAAAAATATGATTCAATCAAAACTTGGTTACAAATAAAATATTTTATAAATAATATCCCAAAGTAATTTGTCTCAATCATGGAATTTGAAATCAAGCCTTTGCATCAAATAACCAATGAGTTCTCTAAGTTTTAAGAGTTTAGAAAAGTGATAATAGCTTGAATTTAGTGGGCTCATTTTATGCCTCTTGTATCTTTGATTTGGCTTTTTGAGCATCTTGATTTTTGATACACATTTGTGTATATAAATTTTTCATTTCAAATTTGTTTCTTTTCCACTTTCCCTCTTAATATATATATATATATATATATATATATATATATATATATATATATATATATATATATATATATATATATATATATATATATATATATATAAAAGCTAAATTCTCTTTAACAAAACCCTTACAAAGAACCTTAGTTGTGAGCATATCCTCCAAATATTAAAGAATAGGAGCTCTCTCTCTAACATAGGGAAGAACAACACACAAAACAAAATCATAATCATGTGATAAATGCAATGCAAGATTTCATTTAACTTGAAAGATATATAAGAGCTTTGGATATTATGCACAAGATAGTTTATTGTAACAAGATAAAAAGAATCTTAGTTTCAAAAACCAGTTGTTTAATATGAGATAGACTTTTGTCTAGAAAAGAAAATTATGTCACTAAAAGAGGTTAGAGGGAGGGAAACCATCAACGATGTTTCTCCCTTTAACCGATTTAGATATGATAATCAATGGCTTTAAATCTCCAAAATCTAAAATCTTAAAAATAATCATATAGAAAACCAATTATAGAAGCAAAGTGAAAACAAAACAATCTAAAACAATAAAGAACTAGCACACAACAAAAAAAAAATAACACAAAACTAATTAAAAAAATAGTTCAAGAAATTATGAAGCAACAAGTATAAGCATTTATGATCTGCGAGCCTCCATATGTCCAGTTATCCTATGCTCCCACAAGGTATTTGGTGAGAACACTCCTGCAAAACTCAACAACAGTCAGATTTAGGAACCCAAACTGGTTTGGGTCCTTTCTCAGGAAAAGTAGAATACAATGCAGGTGTGGTATGCTGTGAATCATGTACCTTAGGTCTCCATACCCAATGTGTACTACGATGAATGGTGCAAGTGTGTGAGATGTGTCCTAGCATGCCACAAGAAAATCATCTAACTCAAGGAAAAGGATTTCTTAAATGGTTTGAATTATAATGCCTCTTTATAGGTCTTGGCTTTTGATCAAGAGTAGGCATCATCCAAGTTTCCTTAAGAGTAGACAATTCATTTTTAATTCTCAAGTTTGTATTTTTTAGAACATCATTCTCAACCCTTAAGATTTTCTCTTTCTCTTTAGATTTCTTAAAATCAGATTGAAGAGAGGTGTGTGAAACTTTTAATGCTTCATTCTCATTAATTAATTCCGAGTGCTTTTGGTTCAAATCATCAAATTCATCAATAAGTGCCATGTGATTAGAATCAATCATTGAATGATCTTTAAGAATACCTTCAAACTCTTTTTGTAAATTTACAAGTTCTAATTTTAGGTTAGCATGAGTCTTCTTAAGTTTTTTCTATGATGCATGGATTTTCTTACAAATCTCAAAAAATTCATCATAAGTTGGTTTACATACCTCTTCCTCCTCACTTTGCTCAAGATGATCTTCCCCCATTAAGCATAAGTTTGTTGTCTCTTCCTCTGGTTCAGTTTCAGAGGAATCAGTACCAGATTCTGCCCAGAACGCCTTTTGGATTCTCTTCTTGTCCTTCCTAAACTTAGATTTCTCCTCATCCTTTTCCTTTTCCTTGTTTGGGTGATCTTGAAGTATAGGACAATCGGCTTTCACATGTCCAGGCTTCTTGCATTCATAACAAACGACATCAGAAGATCCTTTAGAATATTTATGATCCTTACCTTTTCTCCAATGATGCTTTTACTTCTTCCTTAGAAAGTTTTTGAATTGGCTTGTGATGAAGGCAACTCTATTGCTTTCAGACCCGGAAGTTTCAGAATCTGATTTGTGCACCTTTAGTGTAAATGTTTTCTCCTTCTTCTTCTCACCTGCATCAAGATTTCTTTGTTTCACCCCTTGCTCATAAGCAATGAGTGAGCCAAGTAAATTATCAATTGAATACGTGTTTAAATCCTTAGATTCAGTTATAGTAGTGATTTTAGCATCAAAAGATGAAGGCAAGCATCTCAAAATTTTGTTTACTTTTTCAAAATTCGAAAGTTCTCTTCCTAAGGCATGCAATTAAGTAACAATTTGAGTAAACCTTGTATACATGTCAGAAATAGATTCAGAGGGTTTCATACGAAAAAGTTCATAGTTATGCAAGAGAATATTCAAATGAGATTGTTTTACTTCATTGGTTTCTTCATAAGTGATACATAATTTGTCCCAAATTTCTTTACCCGTTTTGAAAGTGGAGACACGCATGTAATCCTCAGATTTTAAAGCACAGAAAAAACAATTCAAACATTTTGCATTTAATTGAGCTAAATCTCGTTCATCGAAAGTCCATTCAGTAAAAGCAACTTCTATTTTAACACCATTAGTTCCACGAGAATGTGAAGAATAACCTTCTTTGATAAGCATCCACATACGATAATCAGTTGATTGTAAAAATGTTGACATGTGGGTTTTCCAGAAATCAAAAGGCAAGTTGTCAAACAAGGGAGGTCATGTAATTGAATAACCTTCAGTAGTATTTCTATTCCCAAAGTTAGCCATGGATCAAATTCAAAAAGTTTTGAAACTTAAATTTTTGAATCCCGCTCTGATACCACTTAAAAGTTCGTTAGGGATGTTAAGCCCTATAGAACTGGCCCAAGCTAACCAAGGGGGGGGGGGGGGGGGGGGGGGGTGAATTGGTGTTTAAAAAAAAAATTCTTTTCACAAAGAAGTAAAATCACATAAACCAAAATCACACCATAAGAAAAATAAGTGCAGAAATTAAAGTGCGGAAGCAAGAAATAAGAACACAGAAACTTATAGTGGTTTGGTTAACTCGACCTACGTCCACTCCTCGGAGGCACCCTCCGAGTATTGCACTACAATCGTGACTCTCCTTTAGCTCCCACAGCTAGGCGGAGAAGCCTTTACAAAGAACTTCTTTTTTCCACCCTAGTAATGTAGAGAACCTATCTCCTTTAGCTTCCTCCTGAAGCTGGCAGAGAACCAATATCAGTTGCTGAATCCTTACCTCTACCGACCCTTCCATGGACGAGAAACTCTAGACGAAGAAGAAGCAGAGCGATCCTTGAAGCAACCCTTGTGAATCCCCTCACAAGCTCCCCCTCACAAGATCCTCTCTCTCTCTCTATCTCTCTTTCTCTCCTCAAGGTCTTCTCAGGTCAAGGCAACAGCAAAAGCTTTTCAAAAATATTGAGCAAGAGCTCTTAAATAGAAGAGCTTAAAAGGAGCTCATTAATTGCAACTTGCCGACTATATCATCCAGGACGATATGGACATCGTCCTGGCCGATCAGTAAAAATCTTAGAAGATCGGCCAGAGCATCGCCCTGAATGCATGCTGGATGATTTAAATTGGCTTGATCGTCTAGGCCGATATCATGATCGTCCAGACCGATATCACGATCGTCCAGGCCAATCAGTTCAAATCAGAGAAAAATCATCAAGAGCATAGCCCTTAATTTATGCTGGCCGATATTTATCGTCCAGAAGTAACTAAGGTTTTTAAATAGATCGTCCTGGCTGATCCTGTGATCGTCCAGGCCGATCCTGCGATCGTCCAGGACGATGTGATCGTATCAATCATCCTTAATTACTTCCATGATTTGTCTGATTAATTAAGGAATAATTGTGAATATCGTACAGGCCGATCTAAGATCGTCTTGGCCGATTATCAAAAATACAGAATACCTTAATTGTTTATGACGGCAATTTCTTTCTATTTTGAGATAATCGTCCTGGCCGATACATGTATCGTCCAGGATGATCTGTTAATGAAGACTGCCTTGATTAAGAATCCTGAATAGAATATCTGTTTTAAACTAGATCGTCCAGGCCGATACAAATATTGTCTTGGCCGATGTGAGTAAAAATAGAAATTCTAAATCTGTCAAGTGTGTGTGTGTGTGTAGGGTTACTTAGCATCAGACTCTTTGAACATTACAAATAGACTCAAGAAGAGAAAAAGAAAATTACAGACTGACACAACCCTAACCTACGCAATCTTGAACTAGCTTCGTTCGTTCGCCCGATCTTTGATTCCTGAAAAGTTAGAAGTAACAAGCAGTCCAAGAGAATCAATAGTATTTGTCAATCATCAAAACATAAGTCATGAAAATAGATTTGCAACATAGTGGTTTGCTTCTTTCCTAAGGCCATGCCTAGTTTTAACACCTTCAGAAGGGTCTCTTAAGATCAGTTCTTTAGGATAACTTGAAGAATATCTCCATTCTCTAGGCATAGAAACATCAACTTCTACCCTTTCCTCAAAATTTGTTGATTCTATTCCTTGGGTGACTTCTATAATCTCTTCATCCTCTACTTCATCTCTAGACTCCTTAAGATCATATTCATCAAACACTACATGAGTAGTCTCCTTCACCTCCAATGTTCTCTTATTAAACACTCTAAATGATTTCCCCACACTAGAATATTCTAAGAACACACCTTTATCTGATTTGAGGTCAAATTTTCCTCAGAGTGACTTCCAATTATTGTAAATGAAAACCTTACAGCCAAAGACATGGAGGTGGGAAAGGTTTGGAGTTCTAACCTTAATGATCTAATAAGGTGTCTTATTCAGATTTGATCTAACATTCACCCTATTCAGCACATAACAGGTAGTGTTCACTGCTTCAGCCCAAAAGTATTTTGGAAGTGAATACTCAGCAAGCATGGCTCTAGCAGCTTCCACTAAGGTCCTATTCTTCCTTTCAGCTACCCCGTTCTGCTGAGGGGTCCTAGGAGCTAAAAAATTGTAACTAATCTCTTTCTCCTCATAAAGAGTCTCAAATCTCATATTTTCAAACTCTCCATTATGATCACTATGGATGGTCAGGGTCTCACAATCTAACTTCTTTTGAATCCAATTGGAGAAAGATTTAAATTCATCAAATGACTCAGACTTATGTGACAGAAATCTAATCCAAGTGAACCTCAAGTAGTCATCAATAATCACAAATCCATAGACTTTTCCCCCTAAGATGGTAGTGCTAATGGGTCCAAATAAATCCATGTGAAGGACTTCTAAGGTTTAGAGGTGGTGATGTCTTTAATGGAGTGGAAAGAGGATTGGACTTATTTCCCTAGTTGACAGGCATCACACAGATGGTCTTTAGTGAACTTAAGCTTGAGGACACCTTAAACTAAGTCATTTTGGGTGACTCTTCTAAGGGTTTTCATACTGGCATGACATAACCTCCTATGTCACATCCAAGACTCATTAGTAGTAGTTTTTAAGCAAATTGAAATATCAGCTTTAAAGCAACTTACATCCAGCATGTAGACATTGTTGATCCTTTTTTCCTGCAAAACAACTTTGTCATTTAAGCTTATAATGCAGCAAGTTGACAGGAACTTTATGATATATACTTTGTCACAGAGTTGATGATGCTGAGCAAGTTGTGTTTCAGTCCATCTACAAGTAAAATATTGTTAATCATGAAATTTTTTAAATCACCAATTATACCTACTCCTACCACCTTCCTGGTGGTGTTGTCTCCAAGTGTAACCTTGCCTCCAGAAAAAGCCTTTTGAATCTTTTTATTGTCCTTTCTGAACTTGGATTTCTCCTCACCCTTCTCCTTACTTGGGTGAGCTTTAAGTGTAGGATAGTCAGCTTTTATGTGACCTGACTTTCTGCATTCAAAATAAACTGTATCAGAAGAACCTTTAAAATTTTTACTATCCTTACCTTCGTTCCACTTCTGATAATTCTTGTGTTTCTTCATTCAAAAGCTTTTAAATTTCCTAGTGATCAAGGTAACATCATCATCATCAGATCTTGAAGAGCTAGAATCAGAATCATTAGCCTTCAAGGCTACAATCTTCTCTTTTATCTTGTCACCTGCATTAAGCTGCCTTTGGTTCACCCCTTGCTCGTAAGCAATGAGTGATCCAAGTAAGTTATCAATAGAATAAGCATTTAAGTCCTTAGATTCAGTGATCGCAGTTATTTTGGCATCATAGGAAGAAGGAAAGCATCTCAAAATTTGGTTAACTTTCTCTTAATTAGTAAGCTCCCTTCCTAAGGTATGCAGGGAAGTGACAATTTTAGTGAACCTAATGTACATTTCAGATATGGACTCACTAGGTCTCATGCGAAAGAGTTCGTAGTCATGAAGTAATATATTTAATCTAGATTGTTTAACTTCAGATGTACCTTCATAAGTAATGCATAGTCTATCCCAAATTTATTTACCAATTGTGCAAGTAGAGATATGCATTTAATCCTCAGATTTTAATGCACAGAAAAAAAGTTCAAACATTTAGCATTGAGTTGTGCTAGATCTCTATCATCAAATGTCTATTCAATGAAAGGAAGTTCAGTTTTAACATTGTTAACAATTCTAGAAGGTGCTTCATAGCCATCTTTAACTAGCATCCACATACGATAATCTATAGATTGTAGAAAAGTGGACATGCGAGTTTTTCAAAAATCAAAAGGTATGTTATCAAATAAAGGTGGTCGTGTAATTGAAAAACCTTTAGCAGTATTTCTATTATCAAAGTTAGCCATGGATAAAATTCAAAAGATTTTAAACTTAATTTTTAATCCCGATTTGATATCACTTAAAAGTTTGATAGGGATGTTAAGCCCTTGTGAACTAGCCCGAGGCTAACCAAGAGGGGAGGTGAATTAGTAGTTTTAAAAAATCTTAACCACACAAAAAATCTTTTTATAATTTGCAGCAAAAAAAAATTAAAATAATAATAAAAAGTTTGATTAGAGATTTCACCCAAGTAGATAATCATAGTAAAATAAAGTGTGAAAAATAATCAGAAAGAACACACTAGATTTTATAGTAGTTCGATCAACCGGACCTACGTCCACTCCCCGGAACCTCCCCTCTAGGTATTACACCAAAAAAATTTGTGACTCTCCTTTTGCCCCCACAGCAAGGCGGAGAAGCCTCTACAAAACTCCTTTTCACCAAACCCAGGTGAGGTAGAGAACCCAACCTTCTTTTTCTTCCTACTGAAGCAGGAAGAGAACCCAGACTCCTTTTGCTTCCTCCTGAAGCAGGTAGAGAACCTTACCTCCTTTTGCTTCCTGCTGAAGTAGGCAGAGAACCTTGACTTCTTACTGAAGATCCTTCCCACAGAGACACCACGGGATAAGGGACGACGACCGGAGAAGATGACTTGAATCCTTGCTTGGAGCAACCTTTGTGAGCACCTTACAAACTTCCCCTCACAAGATTCTCTCTCTCTCCCAAGCTCTCCCTCTCCCTCTTAAAGATCTCTTAGGAAAGGACTATGGAAAAAAGATTTCTTGCTAACAATAAAAAAATCTTATGTAGAAGGGCACAAAAATTGCCCTAAAATTCTGGATTATTAGAAGACATGTTTTATTTTGATCGTCCAGGACGATTCTGCGATTGTCCTGGCCGATTAGTGAAAAATATGAATATCGTCTAGAAGATAGTTCGGGACTTCCAAGACGTCCAGGTGAAAATCCTGGACGATCAAAGGAAAATGACTTTATCATACAGGATAATACATATATAATCCTGTACGATTAGTTCAAAATTGCCCAAAATTGTCAGGGACACAGTTCGGGACGTACATGTCAACTATACTGGATGATTTCAAAATGACTTGAATGTCCGTGATGATAGGGATATCATCCCGTATGATTAGTTCAAAAACTGGAAAAATCATTCAGCACATAGTTTGAGTCATCTAGGTGAAAAACACTAGATGGTCAGGATTTCTAATGAATCATCCAGGATGATATGATTGAATCAATCAAACCTTAATTACTTTCCTTAATCACCTTACAAATTTAGGCATGATTATAATGGATCGTCCAGGACGATACACGTATCGGCCAGGACAATCATATCAAAAATCCAAAAATATAAACTTGCCTAAATCATTCTGGTAGCTGAGAGTTTCTAATTTAAGAATATCTTCCTGTATGATGGGAGGATCGTCCAGGATGATCGACTTAATCAGATCGACTTAACATGACAGCCCTAATTAGATTTTTTATTTTCAATGGATCATCTAGGATGATATATGGATCGTCCAGGATGATATGATCAAAATAGAGTAGAAACTCTAATTCATAAAAAACTCCCCCTGAGTGTGTGTGTGCAATGTCACTTAGCTTGGGGATCAATTACATTTGACTCAAGAAAGAAAAAATACATTTATACACATATATACATGATCTTGAGTTTGCTCGAATTGCATTTGATCTCTTATACCTGAAAGGTTAGCCAATCAAAACAGAACAAAAAAATGTTTGTTTTCATCAAAACTATAATCCTTTGATTCAGGTTTGCAACATTTACATGTTCTACTGAAAAGGAAATTTGAGATGGATTATGCATAACTTATGAAGGAACAATTGATGTTAAATAATCTAGGTTGAACATTTTGCTTCATGACTATGAACTCTGTCCCATGAAACCTAGTGAATGAATTTCTAAAATGTATACTAGGTTTACTCAGATTGTTACTTCTTTATATGCCTTAGGAAGAGAACTTATAAACTATGAAAAAGTGAACAAAATTTTGAGATATTTACCTTCTTCCTTTGATGCAAAAATTACTGCAATTACCAAATCTAAGGATCTGAATGCTTATTTAATTGATAACTTACTTGGATCACTTATTACTTACGAGCAATGAGTGAACTAAAGGTAGCTTGATTCACGTGAAAAGAAAAAGGAGAAAGTTATAGCCTGGAAGGCTAATGATTTAGACACTGATATTTTTGGTTCTGATGATGATGACATGGCTTTAATAATAAGGCAATTTAAGAGTTTCTTAAGGAAAAAACAAAGGAATTATCAAAAGTGGAATAAAGGTAAGAATAATAAAAATTCTAAAGTTTGTTCTAATGTTATTTATTTTGAATACAGGAAGCCATGGCATCTGAGGTTTGAATTCCCAACTCTTAAAGCTCACCCAAGTAAGGAGAAGGGTGAGGAAAAACCTAAGTTCAAGAAGGACAAGAAAAGGATCCAAAAGGCTTTCTGGGCAGACTCAGCATCAGACTCCTCTAAAATTGAAGCAGAAGAGGAGGTAACAAACCTGTGATTAATGGCTGATGATCATCTTGAACACGCTGATCAAGAAGTGATATGTGAGCTTAGATATGACCAATTACTAGAAGTTTTAGAAAGAATTCATTCTTCATATAGGAAGCTCAAGAAAGCATATGCTAGCCTCAAAATTGAATTTCTAAATTTGCAGAAATAGCATGAATGCCTCAGGAAAGATCATTCCATGTTGGATAGCAATCATATGACTTTATTAGATAATTTTGATGAATTAAATAAAAAGCATTCTGATTTAATTTCTAAGCATGATTCATTAAAAATATTGGATGTTGATTTAGAAAAGGCTTTTAAAGAATTAGAAACTATTGCATGCAATTTAAATAGTAGCGATCATTCATTAAAATTGGAAGTGGTAAGCTATGAAAAGGCTAATGAATTTTTAAGAGAAAGAATCATTGCATTAGAACAAAATAAAACACCACCTTAACTTGAAGAATTTCAAAAATAATCATCAAAGCATGCATCATTTAAACCTAGGAAGAGGCACCATCACCCACGTAAATTAGTTAACCCATTTCCTAGAGTTAGATGTTTTTCTTGTGGCATGCTCGGACATATCTCCCACACTTACATCGTTCACCGCAGTACATATTAGGTGTGAAAATTCGTTAGGGATGTTAAGCCCTATAGAACTGGCCCAAGGCTAACCAAGAGGGGGGGGGGTGAATTGGTATTTTAAAAATTTCTTTAAGCAAAGCACGAATGCAAACCAAATCACCAAAAAAATAAGTGCAGAAGAAAATAAATGCAGAAAGAATAAAAAACAAGAACACAAGGGTTTATAATGGTTCGGTCAACTCGACCTACGTCCACTCCCCGGAGGTGCCCTTCGAGTATTGCCCTACAATCGTGACTCTCCTTTAGCCCCCACAGCTAGGCAGAGAAGCCTTTACAAACACCTCTTTTTGCCACACCCGGCAAGGCAGTGAACCTTCCTCCTTTTGCTTCCTCCTGAACAGGCAGAGAACCTCGATCGTTTGCTGGAACATACCTCTCCCAACCCTTCCAAGGATAAGAGACTCTAGGGAAGAAGAAGTGGAACAATACTTGGAGCAACCCTTGTGAATCCCCTCACAAGCTCCCCCTCACAAGATCCTCTCTCTCTCTCTCTCTCCCTCTCTCCTTTAGGTTTTCTCAGGTCAAGACAGCAGCTAAGGATGTTCAAAAATGTTGAATAAGAGCTCTTAAATAGAAGAGCATCAAAGGAGCTCATTAATTGCAAGTTACTGACTTTATCGTCTAGGATGATATGTACATCTTCCTGGCCGATCAGTACAAATCCCATGAGATCGGCTAGAGCCTCGCCCTGAATGTAAACTGGATGATTAAAAATTGGCTTGATTATCCAGGATGATCTCACGATCGTCCCGACCGATCAATTCAAATCTGAGGAAAATTGTCCAGAGCATCGCCCTGAATTCAAGCTATCCGATCCAGATCGTCCAGCTTATTGCCCTGAATTTATGCTGGCCGATATTTATCGTCCAGAAGTAACTAAGGTTTTTGAATTGATTGTCCTGGCCGATCCTGCGATCATTGAGGATGATGTGATCGTATCAATCATCCTTAATTACTTCCTTAATTTGTTTGATTAATTAAGTCATAATTGTGAATATCGTCTAGGCCGATCCAAGATCATCCTAGCTGATTGCCAAAAATACAGAATACCTTAATTATTTATGGCGGCAATTTCTTTCTATTTTGAGCATATCGTCCAGGACGATACAAGTATCATCCACGATGATTGGCTAATGATGGCTACCTTAATTAAGAACCCCTGATTAGATTTTCTGTTTTAAGCCCGATCATCCATGATGATGTAAATATTGTCCTGTCCGATTTGAGTAAAAACAGAAATTCTAAGTCTCTCAAGTGTGTGTGTGTAGGGTTACTTTGCATTAGTCACACCAAAGATTATAATTGACTCAAGAGGGGAAAAATAAAATTACAGACTGACTCAATCCTAATCTACCCCATCTTGAGCTGATTTCGATTTCCGTTCGATCTTTGAGTCCTGAAAAGTCAGTAGATAAAAGCAATCGTAGTGAAACAAGATTTGTTTGCTATCATCAAAATCATAATTTAAAACATGTTTGTAACAATCTCCTCCTTTTTGATGATGGCAAACATATCAAAAATTAATTCTAACTAAACAAGCTTTTACCAGAATAAGTACAAACAAACTAAATAAGAGCAAGTACAAATACACTAATCAAGAGCAAGTACAAACACACTAATCAAGAGCAAGTATAAACACACTACTCCCCCTTTTGATATCTCAAAAAGGAGGAGGAAACAACAAGAAAAAATAATGAAGAAAAAAAAAACACAATATAGAAACTGAAAGCAATCCACATAAAATAGAAACTACAACTAAAAAATGAGGGATCCTGATCATCAGATGGAGGTGGAGGTGGTGGAGCCTGCTGAAATTAGCTAGCTAGCATAGTAAACTGAGCATTGAACCAGGATATATTCTGGTTGTGCTGCTGCTGGTGGTGAGTAATGTAGCTGTCATAACGGGCTAAGTCCTCTGTGCGATGCTGCTCGTAGCGAGCCATATCCTCAAAATGTTGCTGCTCCTGTGCGGCAACGTAAGCATCAAAATGGGTCTCCCAATGATCAAATCTCTCCACTAACTGGTCAAACAGTGAGTGCTGTCGAAGAGGAGCAGGATCAGGAACGGGAGCGGGAGCCTCCTCCTCCTCGGCCCCCTGAGGTTTCCCATCCCCTGGGTGGGGATGAGTACTGTGAAGGATATTGAAAGAGCTTTTTGAATAGCAAGGAGGCTGAAGGTCGAGACGAGCAGGATATTGAAGATTGTATTTGGTTTCAAGAATGTAGGTTATGAGATGTCCTAAAGTAAGGTTAGGTTTCCTCCTATGGCCTGGATCGTGAATAGTTGTTAAATGATTAATGAATCGAAAGATTAGATCAGTAGCATTAAATTCTCTCCGGGCCATGATGAAAAAGGTAGTCAAAGAAAGTAGAGGAGTGATGTGGATTTGGTCCCCGGCTTTTGGAATAATGGAGGTGCGAAGGACATGCTGAATTGTCCTAGCATCTTTAACTAAAGAGCTAGTCTCTCCAAATTGAAAGGGTGTGTTATTTTGGAGAAGAAAATGGTTTGCCATGGACAGTCAAAATCAGGATCTAAAACGATTATGTGTAGCTTATCCCCAATGGTGGATAGCTGTAAAAGTTCAGCATAGTCCTGATATGTGATCTCGACCAGGCGTCGATTCACATAGGAGGTCAGGGCTGTGAAAGTAGGATTTATGTGAAGATTTGCATAAAATTCTAGCAGAAGTTCTGAAGAAAAAGGGACAGCGAGGGTAAGAATGAAATAAAGAGAAGTGTGAGCAAAGAGATCCATTACCGGATATGAAAGGTGGGAAGGATTGATTGTTCTGGAAAGAGTGATGCCACATTCTTTGTAGAGACGGTAAGTTGCTTGATCCTCCACTTCCCTGAATCGAGGGTGCAGAGTGGCCCTCAAGGAACTTCCAAAAGCTTGTCGGACTCGCTTCCCACCAGTCATAGCAAGAAATTAGTAAGAAAACATAAGAGAAGAAGAAGGTTGAGGTGAAAACAATGGCTAGAATAGCCTGAATTTAAAGAAACGGCCATATCGTTCAGGACGATCGCAGAATCGTCCAGGACGATTTGGTTCAATTATTACGTACAGGCCGATTGGTCAAAAAGGCGGTCCGATCGGCCGGGCTGATCAGATATCGGCCAGGATGATTAGATACAAGCGATTAAGTCAATCCGGATGACCGTTGAAAAAGTAGATCGTCCGGGCCGATTAGGTGTATCAACGAGGACGATGCACAATAATTGATCATACTGGTCGAAGTTAAAATGTTTTAAATCTGTGCCACGTGTATCGTCCAGGATGAACAGTGGATCGGCTAGGACGATTGCCCAATAATGAATCGTCCGGGGCCGATTTTAAGAATTTAAAAGTGCTGACACGTGGATCATCCAGGACGATCTAGTGTATCGGCCAGGACGATCTAGTGTATCGGCCAGAACGATGACCATAAGTGCATCGGCTAGGATGAAAATTATATCGGCCAAGACGATAAAAGAGATTATAATTGAGTTTGATTATATGGTCCAGGATGATACGAAATCGTCCGGGACGATGAGTCACAGAAAGCTCAGAAAAGATTCAGTAGATGGAATTTTGAAGAGAATTTGTCCTATCGTCCAGGACGATATAAGCATCAATCAGGACGATGTGACAAGAATTTGAAAAACAAGAAAAGATGGAGATGAAAAAAAAAACTTAAACGAAAATGAAAACAAAACAAAACAAAACAAAACAAAAACATAAAAAAGAAATGAAGTTTTTGATTTTTAATTTTTCTATTATTATTATTATTATTATTATTTTTTAGCAAAGCAAGCAAATGACAAATTTTCCAAATAATTTAAATTTTAATGATTTGAAAGATCAATGAGTTAATAATGTCGTAATCTGAAAATGGTAGAAAATCCGATCCTGTTTACCCTATCTCGGACTTCTTCCTGGATAAGAATTATCTTTTAAAAACAAGAGGTCTAACTCAGAATAAATTGGGAAAAAAAATACGTTCAAAACTTGGTTACAAACTAGACATCTTATAAAATCGTATAGCAAAGGAATTTGTCTCTTTCAGGAATTTGAAATCAAGCATTTGAAAATATCAAATAACCCATGAGTCCTTCTAAGTTTTAAAAGTTTTGAAAAGAGAGGATAGCTTGCATTTAGTGGGCTCATTTAATGCCTCTTATCACTTTGATTGGCTTTTTGAGCATCTTTTGATTTTTGATACACTTTTGTGTATATAGTTTTCTTTTCAATTTGGCGTCATTGGACTCTTCCCTTTTTAATTTTTGCAAGCTAAAAACTCTTTAACAAATCCTTTAAAAAAGTTCTTAGTTGTTATTATATCTTCTAGATATTAGAGAAGAGGGGCTCACTTTCTAACATAGAGAAGAACAAGCCACAAAATGAAAATCAAAATCATATGATAAGTGCAACGGCAAGATTTCAATTAACTTGAAGGATATATAAGAACTTTGGATCATATATATAAGATAGAATATTGTAACAAGAAGAAAAAGATCTTAATTTTAAAAACCAGTTGTTAAAATGAGATAGACTTTTTGTTTTAGAAAAAAAATTATATCACCAAAAGAGGTTAGAGGGAGGGAAACCATCAATGGTGTTTTCTCCCTTTAACCGATTTAGAATTGCTAATCATTGGCCATAAATATCTAAATTTTAAGAACAAGGAAAAATCATCATAAAGAAAATAAAAGTAAAAATGACTTGCACAACAAATCAAAAACAAAAACAAAAATAGCAATAATTAAAATGCAATTCAAGAATTTGTTTAAGCAGCAAATTTAAGCAGTTATAAGTTGCGAGCCTTCGTTTGTCCAAGTATCCTATGCTCTCATGAGGTCTTTGGTGAGAGCAATCCTGCAAGAATCAACAGCAGTCAGACTTAGGAACCCAAATAGGTTTAGGTCCCTTCTCATAAAAAGTAGAGTGTAATGCATGTGTGTTATCCTGTGAATTTTGCAATTTTGGTCTCCACACCCAATGTGTACTACGGTGAATAGTGCAAGTGTGTGAAATGTGTCCTAGTATGCCACATGAAAACATCTAACTCCAGGAAATGAATTTCTTAAGCGACTTGGGTTATAATGCCTCTTCCTAGGTTTTGGCTTTGGATTCAAAGTGGGAGTCTTTCAATTTCCTTTAAGTGAGTCCAAATCATTTTTAAGCCTCAAGTTATTCTTTTTTAAGACATCATTATCAACCCTCAAATCTTTTTCTATCTCTTTAGATTTCTTAAAATCAAATTTAAGTGAGGTGTGTGAAACTTTTAATGCATCATGCTCATTAATTAATTCCAAATGCTTTTTGTTTAAATCATCAAATTCATCAAGTAGAGCCATGTGATTTGAATCAATTGTAGAATGATCTTTGAGAATAATTTCATATTCTTTTTATAAATTCAAAAGTTCTAACTTTAAACTCGCATGATTCTTCTTGAATTTTTTGTATGATGCATGAATTTTCTCTCAAATTTTAAACAATTGATCATAAGTTGGTTTACATACATCTTCATCATTGCTTTGCTCTCTATAATCTTCCCTCATTTAGCACAGGTTTGTTGTATCATCTTCTGGTTCCGTCTCTGATGAATCTGATGCAGAATACGCTCAAAACGCCTTTTGGAGTCTTTTTTTATCCTTCCTGAACTTGGGTTTCTTCTCACCCTTTCCTTTTCTTGAGTGATCTTGAAGTGCAGGATAGTCGACTTTCACATGTCCAGGCTTCCTACATTCATAACAAATAACATCAGAAGATCCTTTAGAATATTTGTTATCCTTACCTTTTCTCCAATGATGCTTTTGCTTCTTCCTTAGAAAGTTTCTGAATTGCCTTGAGATGAAGGCAACTTCATCGCTCTTAGACCCGGAAGAATCGGAGTCAGATTTGTGTGCCTTCAGTGCCACTTTTTTCTCTTTCTTTTTCTCACCTGCATCAAGATTTTTTTGATTCACCCCTTGCTCGTAAGCAATGAGTGAGCCAAGTAAGTTGTTAATCGAATATGTGTTCAAATCCTTAGATTTAGTTATAACAGTAATTTTTGCATCAAAAGAAAAAGGCAAGCATCGTAAAATCTTGTTTACTTTTTCAAAATTTGAAAGCTCTCTTCCTAAGCCATGTAAGGAAGTAACAATCGGAGTAAATCTCGTATACATTTAAGAAATTGATTCATGAGGTTTCATATGAAAAAGTTCGTAGTGATGCAAGAGAATGTTCAAACGGGATTGTTTAACTTCCTTAGTGACTTCATAAGTGATACACAATTTATCCTAAATTTCTTTACCAGTTTTGCAAGTGAAAACTCGCATGTAGTCTTTTGATTTTAAAGCACAGAAAAAATAATTAAGACATTTTTCATTCAATTGAGCTAAATCCCTATCATCTAAAGTCCATTCAGTAAAAGGAAGTGGAGCAGTAATGTCGTTAAGTTTACCAGTTAGAGGTGTGTAACCATCCGTAACAAGCATCTATATGCGATAATCAGTAGATTGTAAAAACGTAGACATGCGAGTTTTCCAAAAATCAAATGGGATATTATCAAACAAAGGTGGTCGGGTAATAGAATACCCTTCCGGTGTATTACGATTCCCAAAGTTAGCCATGGATCAAAATTTAAAAAGTTTTCAAACTTAGTTTTTATGAATCCCGCTCTGATACCACTTGAAAGTTCGTTAGGGATGTTAAGCCCTATAGAAATGGATCAAGGCTAACCAAGAGGGGGGGGGGGGTGAATTGGTATTTTAAAAATTTCTTTAAGCAAAGCACGAATGCAAACCAAATCACCACAAAAAATAAGTGTGAAAGAAAATAAATGCGGAAGCAGTAAAAAATAAGAACACAAGGGTTTGTAGTGGTTCGGTCAATTCGACCTACGTCCACTCCCCGGAGGCGCCCTCTGAGTATTGCACTACAATCGTGACTGTCCTTTAGCCTCCACAGCTAAGCGGAGAAGCCTTTACAAACACCTCTTTTTGCTACACCCGACAAGGCAGAGAACCTTCCTCCTTTTGCTTCCTCCTGAAGCAGGCAGAGAACCTCGATCGCTGGTTGGAACTTACCTCTCCCAACCCTTCCAAGGACAAAAGACTCTAGGGAAGAAGAAGTGGAATAATGCTTAGAGCAACCCTTGTGAATTCCCTCACAAGCTCCCCCTCACAAGATCCTCTCTCTCTCTCTCTCTCTCCCTTTCTCTCTCTCTTTTAGGTTTTCTCAGGTCAAGACAGCAGCCAAGGATGTTCAAAAATGTTGAACAAGAGCTCTTAAATAGAAAAGCTTTAAAGGATCTCATTAATTACAAGTTGTTGACTTTATCGTCCAGGACGATATGTATATCGTTCTGGCCGATCAGTACAAATCCCATTAGATCGGCCAGAGCATTGCCCTGAATACAAACTGGACGATTGAAAATTGGCTTGATCATCCAGGACGATCTCACGATCATCCCGGCCGATCAGTTCAAATCAAAGGAAAATCATCCAGAGCATCGCCCTGAATTCAAGCTGTCCGATCTAGATCGTCCAGCACATCGCCCTGAATTTGAAATGGCCGATATTTATCATCCAGAAATAACTACGGTTTTTGAATAGATTATCCTGGATGATCCTGTGATCATCCAAGATGATGTGATCGTATCAATCATCCTTAATTACTTTCTTGATTTGTCTGATTAATTAAGGCATAATTATGAATATAATCCAGGTTGATCCAAGATTGTCCTGGCTGATTGCCAAAAATACAAAATACCTTAATCATTTATGGCGGCAATTTTTTTCTATTTTGAGCATATCGTCCAGGCCGATATAAGTATCGTCCAAGACGATTGGCTAATGACGGCTGCCTTAATTAAGAACCCCTGATTAGATTTTCCGTTTTAAGCCCGATCGTCCAGGATGATGTAAATATCGTCCTAGCCGATTTGAGTAAAAACAGAAATTCCAAGTCTCTCAAGTGTGTGTGTTTAGGGTTACTTTGCATTAGTCACACCAAAGATTACAATTGACTCAAGAGGTGAAAAATAAAATTACAGACTGACTTAATCCTAATCTACCCCATATTGAGCTGATTCCGATTTCTGTTCGATCTTTGAGTCCTGAAAAGTCAATAGAAAAAAGCAATCGTAGTGAAATAAGATTTATTTTCTATCATCAAAATCATAATTAAAAACATTTTTGTAACAAGGTGTGGAGACCAAAATTGCAAAATTCACAGCATAGTATATATATATTTCATCCTTCTTTCTATAAGAAAGGACCCAAATCTGTTTTGGTTCCAAAATCTGACATTTGATTATTTTGTAGGTGTGTTCTCACAAAAGGCCTCATGAGAGCATGTGGTACCTGGATAGTAGATGTTCAAAGTATATGACTGGAGATGCAAATCAATTCATTTTGTTGGAGGTCAGAGCAGGAATATTTGACTTAGTGCATAAAATAAAAATTATCCTAATTAACCCATTAATTAATTCAATTAATTAGCTAAATTTATAAAAATCATCATCAAATAAACAAAATCATAAAAATTCAAAATAAATTTCATTCAATTATAAATTCAAAGAACTTTAGATGAAAAGTAAATATCAACTAGAGACCTTAAAAATGAAAGTTAATTAGAATATTAATAAAATTCAATTAGTAAATAAGTAAAATAATAAAAATAAATAAATAAATATCAAATGACTTCAAAATCCTTAAATCATCATCTTAAGTCCTTTTCGACCAAATGTGATGATTTCGAGGTGTTCAAACTTGATTTGATATAAAAATCAAAATTGCCCTAAAATACGTTAATTAAATAAATACTTACATTGATTGATTTTATAAAAATCTTAAATAAATAAATAAATAATAATAATAAAATCAATTGCATTTAACTCAAAATAAAGTTTAATATTTATTAAAAATAAAAAACATTCAAAATCTCAATTAAATAAAAAACTCAAACTTAAGTCAAATTAATGAATAAAAATAATTAAAAAGTAAGAAAATCCATTTTAAATATAAAAAATTTAGTATTCAATTAATCAATCAAATTAAAAATAAGTCGAACAAAAGTCAAAATTAAAAATAATAATGAGGAAAATTGTCACTTAACCTAAATAAGAAATAATTAGTCATTAATAAAATAAAGCTTTCTTACCTTATGTTAGATTTCACTTGGAGGACATAAGTGTATTGAATTTATAAAGCTAAAGGATTAAAATGACTAATCAAAATGAAGGACTTTAGATAACTAATCATTAATGAACCTCAACATTCAAAACTTATCTTTTAATAAATCTAAAAAATATTAAAACAATAAAGTTTGAATTCAAATTAAATACCCCTTGGCCTAAAACAAATCAAAGATGAAATGATAGATAACTTTAAATAATAATAAACTTAGTATCTATCTAAACCACACATCATAATATACACTTTAGATTATTTTTTAGGACAACCCACTCAATCTTTAGGTTAGGCCGTTGTTTGTTAGGAAAGTTATTATTTGCATGTTTTACATTATTGCAACTTGTATAGTTTTGATGATTCCAAATATTATTATTTTATATGTTGTTATCTCCTAACATTTTTTAGAAGATTTGATTTTGCTCTTGTGTGTACTAATATTTCAGGAAAATTGAACTCCAGACTACGAAGACTTCAAATCAAATTCAACATGAGATACTTTGTGAATTTGAAGCTTGTACTTTTTATTTGAATTAAATTTGAGAGGGAGTATTTGTAATTGAGTGAATAAATTCACACAAACTAAAGGAGATCTTGAAAAAGTTTTTGTACTGATCGTACGGGACGAACATTATTCGTACGGGACAATCAGATCAGTTATCTCCTTGTAAGAGCAATGGAACGGACAGGAACTGAACTAGAAAATTTTTCTAAGTCATGATCGTCCAGACAAAATCATTTTCGTCCGAGGATGAGTTTCTCTCTGTAAAAATTTCGTCCAGACGAAGTCATGTTCGTCCAGGACGATGGGAACCGACTATGGAAGTTTCTGGCAACATTTTGCAGTTTTCGGAACCAACTTTTCATATAACTGTTCGTACCGGACGAAATGTTTTCGTACGGGATGAACCTATTTCATCCAGGATGAAATTGGTTCGTACAGATGTACAAATGGTTCGTACGGGACAGTTTTTTACACAGTTCGTCCGTACTAACTCAATTTCGTACGGGATGATCTAGTGCGCAGAAAAACAAGTTTTTAGCAGTTTTTTGTGCGGTTTTTCATGTCCTTTCTATATAAGGAGTCCTAGAAACTATTACAAGTGCCTTTGGAGTTGTTTTCTCTTGAGAGGGATCATTGAGAGTGAGAGTTTGAGAGAGATTGTAAGAGTGAAGAGTGGGAGATCAAGTGAGGGGTTTGTGAGGGATTCACAAGGTTACTTGAAGAAGAAGATCTCTTTGTTTCTTTCCATCTCCTTTGAAAGCTCTCAAGTGAAGTTCAACAACATCGGTCTGGTTCTCTGCCGACACTTGGAGAGTGTAAAAGGACGACAAAGTGTATCTTTGACAGCCATTATGTCTTCGTTTTTTGGGAGAAAACTATAAGAGAGAACTTGAAAGGGAGAGAGGAAAGGGTGGAGTTTGAGAGGGAGAAGATCCTTGAACGGGATTTCAAGGGAGTGTGGAGGGGATATTAACACAGTTGCTCCGGCGAACTTGCACTTCAGTACCATCGGATTCAAGGGTCGTCTTGAGGGAAGTTTTGGCGAGAAGAAGATCTCTTTGGTGTCAAAGAACCCGGCTACTCCGCCGCACCGGGGAAGGTGAAAGTGATTTTATACAGGCTTCTCTGCCTTGCTGTGGGGGCAAAAGGAGAGTCACTTTGTGGTATTAGTGCAATACTCGGAGGGTGCCTCTGGGGAGTGGACGTAGGTCAAGGTTTGACCGAACCACTATAAATCTGGTGTGTTCTTTCTTATTTTTCTTCCGCATTTAATTTCTTTGCAAGTTGTTTACTCTGGTTGAAAAGTTTATTTTTTAAACTTTAAATTTAACTTGCATTAATAATTAAAAAGTTTTTCTAAAAATCCAAGAGTAGAAGTATAATTTTTAAATTACCAATTCACCCCCCCTCTTGGTTAGCCTTGGGACAATTAATTAGGCTTAACATCCTAATTCATATTGAACGAGTTCCAACAAGTGGTATCAGAGCTTTGTTTCAAAATCATAAGTTTAGACTACTTTTTGAAAAATGAGTATGGCTAATTTTAGAAACCGTAAAACATTAGAAGGATATTCAATTGTTAGACCACCTTTATTTGAAAATATTTCTTTTAGTTTTTGGAAAATTCGAATGTCTACCTTCTTGCAATCTATAGATTATCGAATGTGGTAAATGATTTAAAGTGGTTATTCTTTACCGTCACGTATTATAGATGGAATCAAAATTGAGACCCCTTTTTTTGAATGGAGTAGAGCAGAACAAATTTATGCTGAATTAAATGCTAAATGTATGAATTGTTTGTTCCGTGCTTTAAATTCTGAAGATTATATGAGAATCTCTACATGTACTACTGGCAAGAAAATTTGGGACAGTTTATGCATTACATATGAAGGTACTAATGAAGTCAAGCAATCTAAGTTGAATTTTTTGATGCATGACTATGAACTCTTTAGCATGAAACCTTATGAGACGATCTTAGACATGTATACTAGGTTTATTCAAATTGTAACATCATTGCATGCTTTAGGTAAAGAATTTTCAAACTTTGAAATAGTCAATAAAATTCTACGTTGTTTACTTGACAAGTTTGATGCCAAAGTTGTTGTTATTTGCGAATCAAAAAATTTGAATGAATATTCTATTGATAATTTGTTTTGCTCACTTATTACCTACGAGCAATATTTGGGTCAAAGACTTTCGGATGCAGGTGAAACAATAATGTTAAAAGCGGAAGACATGGAGAAAAGTTGCTTAGTTGGTGAGGAAAGTGATGACTTAATAAGCAAATTGAAAAGTCCACTAAAGCACAAGCATAAGCATCAACAAAAGTGGAATAAAGGTAAAAATGGTAAGAATGTTCAGATTTCTTCAAATATTATTTGCTTTGGATGTAGGAAATCTGGACATCTGAAAAGTCAGTGCTCTAATTTGAGAAATCTTCCTACTAAAGAAAAGGGCAAAGCTAAGCAAATTATAAAATGGGAAAATAATGAAAAGCAAAAAATCTCCTGGATAGATCTAGCTTCTGAATCATCAGACCAGGAGCAAAATGATGTTTAAGCCCTTTGTTTATGTGTTTTTGTTTATTTTATGTGTTTTTCTACCTTTATTTTTTAGTATTTTTGTATGATTTTGAAATGTCTTCACATCTGATTCCTTGTTTTAGATCGATCGTGCAAATTTTTCTAAGTATTCTATTCGTACTGGATGAAAATATTTTGTACTGTACGATTTCTGTAGCAAATTGATAGTTGGTTTTCACTGATTGCGTATTGTTTAAATTTTTCCAATACATATCGTACTGTACGATCTCCTGATCGTCCTAGATGATTTGTATTTCTTTTTTTGTACGCATATAAATGGCTATACGGGTAAAATGTTGAGAACGAATCTTTTTGTGAGACATTTGGAATGTGATATGAAGCTTTTATAGTTTATATACTTGTGTTTTGTACTTGTATTGCTTTAAATATTTTGAATATTTAAGTGATTTTGTTCTATGTTTGAAATGTTCGTTAGCCTATTTGAAAATCTCTAAAATTTTTGATCTTACAAGTTCTATACTTTGAACTGCAACATAAAATTGAATTCATTAAAAAATTTAATTTTTCTAAATTTAAGTTGTGTTTATAACTTGATATTATTAAGATTGTCAATTTCATGTCTCTTATTTATACTACATTAATTTTAATATTATTATTGTAATTGTGATGTTTTCTTATTTTGTATTTCACTTATCAATTAATATTTATGCACTTAGAAATATTTGAAATTTTAGATTATTGATTTTGGAAAGAATACAATTACTCTTGAAAATTGTACAAATGTACAAAAATCAAAAGAAATGCGCAATGATTCGCAATGTGAAAAAGAGGCACAAAATAAGCCTAACAAGTAAAAAGATGCACAAAAATGTGCCACAAAATTAAAAAAGATGCGCAAAACGCCACATGTGGTAGTTATTTCTTTCCTTAATTTTTTAATCTCTTAATTCAAATTGATCTTATGTACATTTATATTACATATTGAAATATGAAATATAAAATTTTTATATCATCATTTTTATAATGATTTTCTCTATCTTAAATGTCTAAATATACTCATGTGTTGATTAATTCTTTTTAGTTTCTATGTTATATCTCTTCTTAAATTTTATGAATTTTATGATTTGGCTAATGTTTTAATTTTATTTGCATACCTTATGTCAATCACTTTAAAGGTTAAATTTTTAAATGATTTTCATATGTCTGCTTCCATTTTTAGTCTTTTTCTTCTTCACTTTTTGATGTTGTTAAAAAGGAGGAGAAATTATTTGTTGTGTCTTGTGTATTCGTATCGTTGTGTGTTTGTTTTGTTTAGTGTATGTGTGTTTGTTTTGTTTTGTATTTCTAAAAATACAAAACAATGTATGTGTGTTTGTTTGTTTTGTTTTGTTTTGTAGTGTTGTGTGTTTGTTGATTAATTCTTTTTAGTTTCTATATTATATCTCTTCTTAAATTCTATGAATTTTATGATTTGGCTAATGTTTTAATTTTATTTGCATACCTTATGTCAATCACTTTAAAGGTTAAATTTTTAAATGATTTTCATATATCTGCTTATATTTCTAGTCTTTTTCTTCTTCACTTTTTGATGTTGTCAAAAAGGGGGAGAAATTGTTTGTTGTGTCTTGTGTATTCGTATCGTTGTGTGTTTGTTTTGTTTAGTGTATGTGTGTTTGTTTTGTTTTATTTTGTTTTGTATTTCTAAAAATTTTGAAAACAAAAATAATTTCAATGCCTCCTTATTTCCATATGTTCATTAATTCAGGGGGAGTTTAGGAGATTCTTAGAATTTGAAATTATACAAACAATAATTATTTTTCCATCATCAAAAAGGGGGAGATTATTAGAAAAGTTGTTATTTGCATGTTTTACATTCTTGCAACTTGTATAGTTTTGATGATTCCAAATATTATTGTTTTATGTGTTGTTATCTCCTAACATTTTTTGGAAGATTTGTTTTTGCTCTTGTGTGTACTAATATTTCAGGAAAATTAAACTCCAGATTACGAAGACTTCAAATCAAATTCAGCATGAGATACTTTGTGAATTTGAAGCTTGTACTTTTTATTTGAATTAAATTTGAGAGGGAGTGTTTGTAATTGAGTGAATAAATTCACACACACTAAAGGAGATCTTGAAAAAGTTTTTGTACTAAACGTACGGGATGAACATTGTTCGTATGTGACGATCAGATCAGTTATCTCCTTGTAAGAGCAATGGAACGGACAGGAACTGAACTAAAAAATTTTTCTAAGTCATGATCGTCCAGACAAAATCATTTTCGTCCCAGGACGAGTTTCTCTCTGTAAAAATTTCGTCCAGACGAAGTCATGTTCGTCCAGGACGATGGGAACCGACTATGGAAGTTTCTGGCAATATTTTGCAGTTTTCAGAACCAACTTTTGATATAACTGTTCGTACCGGACGAAATGTTTTTGTACAGGACGAACCTATTTCATCCAAGACAAAATTGGTTCGTACAGATGCACAAATGGTTCGTACGGGATAGTTTTTTACACAGTTCATCTGTACTAACTCAATTTCGTATGGGACGATCCAGTGCGCAGAAAAACATGTTTTTAGCAATTTTTTGGGCGATTTTTCATGTCCTTTCTATATAAGGAGTCCTAGAAACTATTACAAGTGCCTTTGGAGTTGTTTTCTCTTGAGAGGGATCATTGAGAGTGAGAGTTTGAGAGAGATTGTAAGAGTGAAGAGTGAGAGATCAAGTGAGGGGTTTGTGAGGGATTCACAAGGTTACTTGAAGAAGAAGATCTCTTTATTTCTTCCCATCTCCTTTGAATGCTCTCAAGTGAAGTTCAACAACATTGGTCCGGTTCTCTGCCGACACTTGGAGAGTGTAAAAGGACAACAAAGTGTATCTTTGACAGCCATTGTGTCTTCGTTCTTTGGGAGAAAACTAGAAGAGAGAACTTGAAAGGGAGAGAGGAAAGGGTGGAGTTTGAGAGGGAGAAGATCCTTGGAGGGGATTTCAAGGGAGTGTGGAGGGGATATTCACACGGTTGCTCCGGCGAACTTGCACTTCAGTACCATCGGATTCAAGGGTCGTCTTGAGGGAAGTTTTGGCGAGAAGAAGATCTCTTTGGTGTCAAAGAACCCGGCTACTCCGCCGCACCGGGGAAGGTGAAAGTGATTTTGTACAGGCTTCTCCGCCTTGCTGTGGGGGCAAAAGGAGAGTCACTTTATGGTATTAGTGCAATACTCGGAGGGTGCCTCCGGGGAGTGGACGTAGGTCAAGGTTTGACCGAACCACTATAAATCTGGTGTGTTCTTTCTTATTTTTCTTCCGCGTTTAATTTCATTGCAACTTGTTTACTCTGGTTGAAAAGTTTATTTTTTAAACTTTAAATTTAACTTTCATTAATAATTAAAAAGGTTTTCTAAAAATCCAAGAGTAGAAGTATAATTTTTAAATTACCAATTCACCCCCCCTCTTGGTTAGCCTTGGGACAATTAATTAGGCTTAACATCCTAATTCATATTGAACGAGTTCCAACATTGTTCTTTTATGTTTTTTCAAAATGTGAAAATTTCTGTCTTGATGTGTGTATGAAGTTGTTTGTTGTGGCTAGATGTGATGTATTATGCGATGATGTTTTCTTTGTGATCTATTATAGGCGTTTAAATTTCTTTAAGTTAGGGGCGATCTAGGTTATTATTACTAATCAAATTTTCTACAGTTGGCCATACTTTTATAGGGATATTATTAAAAATGGGGCTAATATAATAAAAAATTAAACTATTCAAAATTTTTATAGATGCTTTTACTACTTAGCCCCATTAACTATTAAAAGCATTGCCAATAATATAAGTAGCTAAAAAATAAGAAAATACTTATGATCACATAAATCATATTCTTCATTCTTTCCTTATTAGGCACCTCCCCGCCTGCATGTAGAAAAAGACCACTCAACCTATGAGGGTATAGTTTTGACTCAGAAGAGTTTTGCTATTTTAGGAAAAAATCTATTTTCTAAGCCTTTTAAATGTCTTGTAGCATGCCTTTCATTGGAAATAAATTAAAAATAATTAAAATTTAATTGCATTTAACTTTAGAATCATAATCACCATTCATAAGTTTTGAGCTACATAGGAATTTCTCTAGATGTTGTCCATATATTCAAAAAAGGTAAATAACAACAGCTTAACTATCTTGCATTTGAGTGGAATCATGGTTTTGAAATTGATTAGGTGGTTTAGCTGGCATTCCACTCTTGCATTTGAGCTGAGATATAAGTTCAGAAAGATTCATACACTCTTCCACTTCATTAGAATAGGTTTGGGATACAACTATATAGTTTACAACTTAGATCTAGGTTATGAGACAGACTTTAAATCATAAGTCCTCACCCTTCAGGAATATAATCTCAAAGTTCTAATAAAATATCAACTCAAACATAAAAATTTCTCCCTAAAACATTAAAGCCCAACATATAATAGACTGGAACACTTCTAGATGGTCACAGAATTTTAGTGTTCCCTACTCATAATCCTCTGGCCTTTAGAAAGAACTGTTCAACATTTGAATAAATTCTCTTTAAGAACTCCAAAACTATTATCCTTGAGTTGAACATTGAAATTTAAGAAAATATTTGCCACTAATTTAATCCAGAGTATTCCTAAGAGATTCATATCTCCTAAGATATAATGAACCATAAAAGTTGTTCTTTATCAGGAACCTGTAATTCTAGATCAAAATAAACCTTATCATTTTCTTATAAGGTAAGGGAAAAATCTCTAGAAATAAAAACAATTTTTTCAAAACACATTTTTGCATTCAAATACCTTTCTAGAATTTCATGTCCACGTTTTAAGGCAATATGATATTCTCTCTATTGCGTTTGATTACATAAATAATAATTTTTTAAACTCCATTTTCCTCTTCAAATGCTATGCTAGAATGATGTGTCTATCTTTGAAGACAATATGTTAATCTTTTTATTGTACTTAATTAGGAATTTTTTTTTCAAAACCCTATTTTTGTCTCTTAATCTATTGTAAAATATCATGTCTGTCTCTCTAAATTTTATGATATTCTCAATGCAGTGTTCGATCACAAGAGTAGGAGCACCCCGAATATATGAGGGTAATTTAAAAAAACTTATTTTCCTACACTCTCACTAAAGACTACTGAGCTAAAATCGATCTTACAAATCATGTGGCAACTTTTAAGTCCTTAACCTCCCTCCTAAATATTAATGACACCCTTCAGTGTTGTATCTTCTTCAACACTATGAATGATTCAATACTAAGGTGTTTTACTCGCCTATCAGGTGGGGTGATCACTTCCTTTTATGAATTTAAGTAAATATTTGGCTCACATTTTGCTAGTTCCTAGAAACCTCCCACAAGTTACTAGTCTTACTAAAGATAAGATAATATCCGTACAAGTCACTAAGAAGCTTCATATTGCGATTTCAAAAAGAAATGCTTGATTTCAAAGACCTTAAGTTGGCAGTCACTCAAGAAGCCTTGACCTAGGGGTTGAGAGAAGGTCCCTTGCAGTAAACATTGAGCCTTGAGTAACAACAATTATTGGCATAACTACTATACCTTGCTAACAGCCATGTCAATGTTAAGGAATACAACCGGGTAATCGAACCTACCTCTATCTTTGACATTTTTGAGAGCCAGAACACCACTCATGCCAAGAGCTAAAGAATTATGTAGAGATTTTGCTCACTAACCTCCAGAATAACTAACTTATCTCAATTAAGGGTATCTATGACCAAACTCATCGAGGCCATCCAAAGTAAGGAATTCTTCTAGCATTCGCTGCTTAGGAAGATCGATAACACTCTTGATACATCTTGATACTATACATTCCACAAAGATCATGAAAATGACATTGAGGAGTGCTGAACTTAGAAAACCTAGTCAAAGAGCTCATTAAGAAAGAAAACCTTAAGGAATTCATGCTGATTAATCTGGAGTGATGACCACAAAAGGCTCCACTCTAAAATGCTGCTAGCAAGCAAATCAACTCAATATATTCATATTACATGGGTAGTTCCCACAATCATGGGATGCAATGAAAGAACACCCCTACACCTTTGTTGAAGCTACAAATCATTGAATTTAATAGAGCCTCATACTCGTAATCCACTGACAACACGTCAATGATATAGAAGAGTAGAGATAGGCTAACCATGGGTAATCACCTCAGTGAAGCCACCGTCGTCACCACCCTAATTACCAACTATCAGATTGGTAGTATCCTGAAAGATATGGGGAGTTTAATGAACATAATTTTAAAAGCCATCTTTAACAAGATGAGCATGCTCTCTTCTTAACTTGTCCCTACTATGGGACCCTTCTATGAATTCTTAGGGGAACATAGGAAAATTGAAGGCATAATCGCCCTACTAGTCACCTATGGTGAGGGCGATAACCAATACATCACCATAACATAATTTCTGGGTTCTTATAATTTCATATTTGGTAGACCATAGCTAAATACTTTCTAACATGTGGTATCCACATACCATATCATCATCAAGTTCCTGGTTGAAGGAAATGAAATAACCATAATAGGTGACCTAACCCAGTCAAGCACTTGCTACATATGGGTAGTAGGTCTAGCCGACACTTCTGAAGAAATTTTATAACTAGACATAGAATGAGGCCCGAGTCTTGAAGAAATTAAGGCTATCTAAAAAGTATCTATAATATGAGATTAACTAGGAAGATCCTTTAGGATTAGTACCTCTTTCAAAAGAAAAATTGAGGTGAGCTAATACAAGCTCTGCATGAACCTTGAAGTGTTAGCATGGACAATAATAGAAATGTCAAATATCAATGAAGAAGTCACATGACACTAACTAATATCCAAAAGGGCCCTTGCCTAATCAAATAGAAGATCAAGAAAGCTATTTTCTTACTCATTAAACCCATCCAATAAAAGGTAGGGAAGCTACTTCTAGTTCACTTCATTAGGGAAGTTCAGCCCCTAGATTGGATCTCTGATATGGTGATGGTTTACAAATTGATAGGAAAATGGAGAATGTGTGCATATTTCACTAATCTGAACTTATAATGTCCCAAGGATGGTTACCTTCTCTGAAGGATTGATGCCTTTGTTGACTATGAGGTTGGTTATCCCATTATGGGTTTCCTATATTCCTTCTCAAGCTACCACCGGGTCATATTCCATCTCAAAATGAAAGTTCAATGTAAGATGGTACGCCTTGTTGAACTATCCCTAGGCACACCAAGAGGGCAGGGGGGGGGGGGGGGGAGGTGAGTTGGTTATTCTAAAAAATTTCTTTAACACAACAATTTTTTAATAAATTAAAACAAATAATATTATTACCCAATGCAGAAGTAAATTAACAAAATAAAACTTATAACTATGGTGAACATGAGTTACTCAAATTAATGTCATCAAATATATAATTTTCCAACATGCAATTTCAAAAAAAATAAAACGTATAAAAGTAAATTGTATAAAGTAAAACACAGAATGAAAACACTAGATTTTAAAGTGATTCGGTCTAACAATAACCTATGTCCACTCCCCGGAGTTCTCCTTTCTGTGTATTGCACTAAAACTTTGATGTCTCTCCTTTAGCCCCCACAGATAGACGGAGAATTCCTTACAATCTTTTCACCAACCCGGTGTGACAGAGAACCTTGATCTCTTTTTCACCATCTTGGTGAAGGTAGAGAACCTAGTAATCTTTTTTTACCCTCTTGGTGAAGATAGAGAACCTGAAAATCCTTTTTCATGCTCATGGGTAAGGAAGAGAACCTTGATAGTCATTGGGTCATTGGGCTGACGTTCTTCTTCTCAGAGCTACCCAAGAAACTAAACAAGACACTCGGAGGAAATAAGTAGAAGATTGCTTGGAGCAACTGTGTGAAAACCTCTCACACTCCTTCTCCCTCACACGCAAACACACTTTGCTCCTTCCCAAAGCTCTCTAAGATCGCTCTCAAAGCTCTCACACTAGAAAACCCAATAGCCAAAGGCTTGAAACTAGTCTATTAAGAGAGCTTAAATATAAGACTTCATAAAAAACCTTAATAATTTAATTCTATCAACACTGATTGTATAGTACGATATAAAATCGTATAGTATGGTTAGTTCAAATAGCTTTGTTTGAACCATACGAAGAATAGGGCGTATACGATTAGTTCAAGTATTTCTGCTAATTATCAAGTAGGATATAAGGTATCATCTAGTATGATTAGTTCACTTGAATTAGATTATCATCCCATATGATTAGTGATGATTTATTATTATCCCATGTAGAGATCGGGTCGTATAGTATGATTGGTCTAATCATATAGTACGATCACGCTGAAATAATTAATCCAAAATATATTCTATAATTATATAATAATATTAGGAAAAATTTGATTATTTCATACAGTGCAATATGTGTTATATGGTATAATTAGTACAAATTTTGAATTTTAAAATATTGCCTAAAATATGATTGGCGGCTGAGATCATGATTTCTACCAATAATCCTTTACAATATGGATCATTGGTATGATAAGTAAAAAAAACTTTAATTATGCCAATCAACTGTTATAATAATTTTTTGAATAGTTGATTGTATAGTATGATATAGATCATACCATATGATTAGTTCAAGAAAATTATATATCTAATTTTCATATTTTCTCACTCCTGTGTGTGTCTACACAGTCACCAAATTTAGCATCCACCAAATATAGGAGTTTGACTCAAGAAATATAGAATTAAATAAAAGTTAAAATATAAACTCTTAAATAAACTTAAACCTATTCTACCCAGTCTTGAGTTGATCATTTTGCATGATGTACGGCAGACATGAAATGTTGGCTCACAAGAATAAATGTCCAATAATAATAATAATAATAGGAGATGACATAGTCAGTAACCCAATAATGTTTATTATTATCAAAATTATAAGAATTAGGTCCAGATTTGCAACAATCTCCCCTTTTTTGATGATGACAAATATTGTTGGTTAGATTTCAAATTAATTTTGCTATGTACTAAACTCCCCCTTCCTGGTTGATTTTTTTGAAAATAGGGAGTTTTTATTTTCTTTTAAAGAAATAAATAAGAAGAACTAGAATAATGCTTAATCATGAATAAGAGAACAAAACATAATCATGAATATGAAATAAACAAACACTAAACTAATCATAGCAAAGTAGAAATATAACCTACCAACAATATTCTACACCCCTTTGGAAATCACCAAAAAGGAGGAACAACTAAGCATAATAAGAGAAATAAAACAAACAAGATAATGAAAAGGAAAACATAGATAGAAACCATAAAAAACAACACATACTAAAAATAGGAAGGTCCTGATCAGGTGGTGGTGGTAGTGGTAGAGGTGGCTGAATGTATCATTGAATGGATGAAAATTGCTCTCCAAACCATGCTAATCAGTCTCAAGCTGCTGATGCTGCTCCGTGATGTAAGCATCAAAGCGAGTCTCCTTCTAACCAAATCTCTGAATTAGTATCTCATACTATGTGTTACAACTCAGGCTCCTGAGTTTATGTTTTTGATTGCCTCTTTATTTCTCTTAGTACTTGTAGCGCATATCTGTTTGTGTTGACTAACATTTCAGGTATAACATACACTATTCTTTGAAGATTTAGGGCTTAAGATTGGGTAGATTAATTTATGTTAAAAGAGTTTGTAATTTTTATTTATTTATTTTTAATTTCTTGAGTCAAGTTTTGTAAGGGTGTATACTAGCCTGGTGACTGTGCACACACATACAAGGGGAGGAGAAATAATTTTAAATATTTTAATATTTCTATACATCATACTATATGATCAATATCATACTGGACGATCTGTTATTATAGAAATTAATTAAAATGTTTTATTTATCTAGAAAAATATTTTTGAAATATAACTAATTGTATAGTATGAACACCGCACCATATTGGATGATCTGTTATAATTAGAAACCACGCAGTTCATTAAATTAAGCAAAAAATTGAATTTGAAAAGTTGTTCTATTTATATTGTATGAACCTAATCATATTGTACAAAGTTTAAAATATTACCTAATTTAATCCTATGATTAATCAATTGAATCTACTTAATTTTGATATTTTGATCATACTGTATGAACTGGATCATACTGTACGATCAACATAGATGATATTTGTTCATCCCATGTTTCATCCTAGATGAGCTGCATTTCAATTGAACTAATCATACTATATGATTGGACTTCGTACTGATGATCATACAGTACTACTGGGTTAAATTCTGCACATCATATGGGACGATCCTGCGATCGTATTGTATAATCTTTAACGGCTGAATATCATTGTTAGGGGTTTTTTGAAGCCTTCTATTTAAGCTTTCTTATAAGGCTTTCTAATAGTCTTTTGAGCATTCATTAAGTTATTTTCTTCTGGAGAAAGCTTGAAGAGAGAGCTTTGGGCTAGGGAGAGAAAGGGTGGAGTTTGTAAGAAAGGGAGAAGATCCTTGTGGGCTTTAAGGGAGTGTGAGAGGGGGGTTTTTGCATAGTTGCTCTGGCAAACTTATACCTGAGTTCCTCCAAGAGTTAATATTTATTTTGAGGAAAGCTTTGGTAAGAAGACCTCTTTTGTGTCAAAAGACCCGGCTACTCTGTCACACCGGGAAAGGTGAAAGTGATTCCAGGTTCTCTGTCTCACTAGGAGGGTGAAAAGGAGTCAAGGTTCTCTGCCTCACCAGGAGGGTGAAAAGGGGTCCTGGTTCCTTACCTCCCCTGGAGTGAGAAAAGGAGTCAAGGTTCTTTGCCACACTAGGAGGGTGAAAGGAGTAGAGTTCTCTACTGTATCGGTTAGTGGAAGAGAGATTGTAAGAGCTTCTTTGCCTAGCTGTGGGGTCTTAAGGAGAGTCACTAAAGAGTTTAGTGTAATACCTGGAGAGGAAGACTCCAGTGAGTGGACATAGGTCATGGTTTGACTGAACCACTATAAATCTGGTATGATCATTCTAATTTTTACTTTATGCACTTTATTTTTCTACATTATATTTTTGGATATAACTACTTGGTTGAAAATTTGTGATTAATATTACATTATATTGATTATACTATCATCATAATCTTTATAAATTTGATAAGTGTACTATCATCATAATCTTTATAAATTTGATAGTATTGCTTTCATCTTAGTGAGCCTCGGACCAGTTCATTGAGGTCTTACAACCTCCTCAAACTTTCACTAAGAAGGTTGGTGTACAGTTGTTGGTTCTAGACCTCGCTCTTTCTCCTCTGGCTCAGGATACACATAATGAATATTCTGGCAATTAGCACTATGAAGGTCATGGAAGGAGCTATTTGAGTAGAAGATTGGAAGATGGTCGGCTAGTGTAGGAATTTAAAGATTGTATCTTGATTCCAAAACCTAAGCAATGATGTCCTAATGCAAGATTTAACTTTCACTTATTTCTAGGATCTCTAATGCAGGTAAGGTTTTTAATGTATCAAATAATCAGATCAGCTGCATTGAAATTAACCTATCGACAACTTTTAAAATGATTGAGTTTTAAAGGATGTGTTGAATGATCTAGGAATTTTGGACTAAGGTGTTAACATGAAGAATATGGCTATTTTTTACAGATTCCCTAAGGGTGATGTTTACAAGAATCTAATTATAATTAGAAAGAAAAGCTAAAGAGTAAACATTTTCACCAGTAGTAGAAATGTGTAGAAATTGATCAAAGTCTTGATATATGATTTCTATAGGACTCCTAATGAAATAAGATTGAAGGGCAGTTCCCTCATTGTTGATTTGAAGGCTAGTATAGAATTCATAGAGTAGCTCAAAGTTGAATGAAATGCTTGAGTAAGAATAAATTGAAGGGTAGTATGAGCAAATAAATGGAGTACCTGAAAGTTCTGAACTTCCTAATTTATGATCTTAGAAGGAGTGATCCCGATAACCTTATAGCGATGATATGCCTATTCATCTATTGCTTCAGGAAAATAGGGATCAACTGGATGACTGGAAGAACACTCTATGAGAGCCCTTGAACACTTTCCACCAGCCATTACAAAGAGTAGAAAGTTGTATAAGAAGAGAGACAGATTGAAAGGAAAGATTAGTGTGAAGAGAATGCTTGTGATTCCTTTCTTTAAATAAAAATTGTGTATATCAAATAATACAATGTATGATCAAAAGAATTTAATTCGTCAAGTTTGACCAATCAAAAAATTTGGTCATATCATACAGTACAATCATAATCGTACTGGATAATTAGTGTTAAAATGGTTGTCCTGATGTATCAGTCTAAATGATCTTTGATTAGTCATATCGTATAAGATGAATAGGTATTTGAAAAATATGATACGATATTAAATATTATATCGGTCAAATTTAATTATTCTAATTATGAGTATCATGTGTATCATATAGTACGAATTATATGTTCATACAGTACGATCACCAATAATTGATCAATCAAAACTATTGGATTTGCTTTGAGCAGTGATGCGATATTTTGTGAAGATTGTACGGTATGATATAGGATCATATAGTACGATGTGTGATGATAAAAAAACTTCATAATAAAATAATTCACACAAATAAGTTATAAACATAAATAATAAACATGAACATTCACAAAACAAATTACATAAAAACACACAAAAATATTTAAGTTTTGAATTTTTAATTCGTCATGAATCAAGCATGAATGTCTGTAACACCTAGTCTTATCCTCAAGGTGCTAAAGGTATCATAGGCAAGGAGTTTTATAAATATGTCTGCCAATTGATTTTAAGTAGTTATATGCTGTAGTTCTATATTTTCCTTGGTTACATGATCTTTAATGAAATGGTGTCTAATATCTATATGCTTAGTCCAAGAGTGTTGGATTGGATTTTTTAAGATATAAATGGAACTAGTGTTGTCTGTCACACATGATTACAATAGTACCAACAAGGAGTCTAAGGTCAAGTATTTATTGCTTAAGCTATAAGACTTGAGCAACACAGCTTTCTACAGCTATATATTCCACTTTAACGGTATATAGGGCTACAAAATTTTGTTTTCTACTAGACCAGCAGACTAAAAATTATCCTATGAATTGATAAATTCCAGAGATACTTTTTCATTCAATCCTATATCCTATAAATTTTGAATTAGAATATCCTAAGATTTTGAAGGATGAGCTACGTCTAAGATACCAGATTCTTAGGTTTTAGGTTCCTAGAAGATATCTAAGAATTCTCTTAATAGCAATAATATGGGACTCCTTAGGATCATCTTAAAATCTAGCACAAAGATAAACACTAAGCATAATATTAGGTTTTCTAAAAGTAATATATAAAAGAGATCCTGTAATCCCCCTATACTTCTTCTAATATACAGATTTTCCACTTGGATCCTTATCTAGTTGAATGGTAGAGCTCATAGGTGTATTTATTGCCTTAACATTTTCCATCTCATTTTTCTTCAAAATATCCTTGATATACTTTTCCTGACTAAAAAAAGTTCCATCAGCTCTTTGATTCACATTAAATCCAAGAAAGTAAGCTATCCAATCATTCTCATCTCAAATTATTCACTCATTATTTTTAAAAATTCATAACAAAGATTTTTATAAGTTGATCCAAATAATATGTCATCCATATATTTTTTGAATGATGAGCAAATCTTCTCCTTTCCTTTTTAGAAAAAAGGTGGTATCTTCACTACCCTTAACAAAGGTTCTATTGAGGAGGAAGGAGCTAAGTCTTTTATACCACGCTCTAGGTGATTGCTTCAATCCATACAATGCCTTCTTTAATTTGAACACATGATTGAGAAATTATGAATTCTCAAATCCAGAGCATTGTTTTACATAGACATCTTCCTTAATATCCCCATTTAGAAAGACACTCTTAACATCCACTTGATATAATTTAAAGCCTCTAAAGCAAGAAAAAGGTAGCAAAACTCTAATGGCTTCTAACCTACCTACATGGGAGAAGGTTTATTAAAAGTCAATTACTTCTATTTGATTATACTGCTTAGCTACCAACCAGGCCTTATTCCTAATCACTATACCAATGTTATTCATCTTATTTTTATAGACCCACTTAGTTCCAACAATACTCTGGTCCATAACTCTTCTAACTAACTCCCAAATATTATTCCTAACAAATTGATTCAATTCTTCTTGCATGGCTAGGATCTAGAATTCATGAGATAGGGCTTGATCTATATTTGAGGGTTCTACCATAGAGATGAAAGTAGAGTGACTAACCTCTTTTCTAAGTCCAAGCCTAGTTCTTACACATATAGTTGGATCTCTTAGGATGACTAAATAAATATCTCCATCTAGGCAAAGTATCCTGAGGCTCTACTTTATTTTTAGGTCAATAGACTCCTTGGCTAACTTCTACCACTTTTCTTTTTCTAGCCTAAGCTCAACATATCTATTAGATTCATCAAATACTATATGGGTGGTCTCCTCTAACACTAATATGCTTCTATTGAAAACGTTATAGGCATTACCTATAGAAAAATATCATAGGAAAACACCTTCATCAGATTTAGGATCAAATTTTTCTAGGAGAGATTTTCCATTTTTCAGAATGAACACCTTACAACCAAAAACATGAAGGTGAGAGAGAATAAGTTTCTTATCTTTGAGTAATTAATAGGGTGTCTTATTGAGTTTGGATCTGACATTAACCATATTAAAAATATAGCAAGCAATATTCACTACTTTAGCCAAGAAATATTTAGGAAGTAAATACTCAACTAGCATGTCTATAATAGCTTCTACTAAAGTTCTATTCTTTCTTTCAGCAGCCCCATTCTATTGCGGGGATTTAGGAGCTGAAAAATTATGTTCTATTCTTAGCTCCTTACAGAATGATTCAAACTTATCATTTTTAAATTCCCCACCATAATCACTATGGATAGTTGAAATTTTAAAACCTAATTTCTTCTAAATCTATGTGGAGAATTTCCTAAATTCCTCAAATGATTCATTCTTATGTGATAAAAACATAATCCAAATACATCTAGAGTAATAATCAATAATCACATATCCATATATTTTCTCACCTAAGCTGGCAGTGTTAACCAGTCCAACTGTAAGTTTATGAGGGGTGTTAAACCCTATAGAACTAGCCCGACACAAACCAAGACGGGGGGGGGGGGGGGGGGGGGGGGTGAATTGGTGTTTCTTAAAAAAAGAAAAATCTTTTTGAATATTTTAAACAAAAATAATTTAAGTGGAACCAGATAACCAAATTCAGGGATTTCAATCACAGATCAGATCACAAAAACATGTGAAAATAAATTCGAAAAATAAGTTGAAAGAATACAGTAGATTTATAGTGGTTCAATCAACTTGACCTACGTCCACTCCCTGGAAACCCCCTTTCCAGGTATTATACTAAAAGTAGTGACTCTCCTTCTGCCCCCACGGCAAGGCAGAGAAGCCTTTACAAAATCTTTGTACTAACATGATCATGTAGAGAACCTTGAATCCTTTTTCACCCTCTTAATGAAGGCATAAAACCAGGGAATCCTTTTACTCTCTCTTGGAGTAGGCAGAGAACCTCATAATCCTTTTTCATACTCCTAGTGAAAGAAGAGAACCTAGATCTAATGCTGATGATGATTTCCCTCAGAGCCACCAGGGAATGAGGACACAAAATTGAAGAAGATGTTGAACACCAGGCTTGGAGTAACCTTTATGAATCTGTCACAACTCCCCTCACAAGGATCTCTCTCTTTCTCTCAAGATCTCCCTGTTCTAAAGCTCTCCTTCTAATCTCTCTCAAGCAAAAGATTATCTCAAGAGACAATTAGACTGTTTAAATAGAGAGCCTCCAAAAGAAGCCCTAATATTCAATTTTGTGTTTTTGATCATCTAGGATGATTGATAGATCATCTTGTATGATTAGTACAAAATAGCTATATCAGCCAGGATGATTACCTATGCTCTGTACGATCAGTGGAAGAATTTTATACATATCATCCCTTACGATTATTCGATCATCCAAGATAATTAGTTCAATATGGTTGGCAATCGACACATCATCCCACAACCATCTCAGGACGTCTAGGATGATATCCTGGATGATTAATTCAAGATGGCTGGAAATTGACAAATCATCTCGCAAATATTTCTGGACGTCCAAGATGATACCCTGGATGATTAGAAGAAAATTATGGTTTTCATCTTGGATGATATGGGGATCGTCCAACGAAATAAAAATGATCATCTAGGATGATCGAAGTAGATCATCATGTGCAATATGATTGATCAATCTAACCAAAATTTGTCTCCTAATGATGGTATTATTTTAGGCATGATTGTCATGAATCATCTAAGTTGATATGGATCATTCGAGATGATTAGAATGAAATTTGAAAAGTAAATATTGCCTAAAATGTGATTGGCAACTATTCTTCTCAATCTATACTGATCATCCGGTATACAACAACAACAACAACAACATCATCAAGCCTTTATCCCACTACGTGGGGTCGGCTACATGAATCCTTTTTCTCCATTGTGTCCTATTAAAAGTCAAATTCTCATTTAAATCTAATAAAGAAAGGTCATTCATACTGATCATCCTGTATGATATAAATTATTTAGGATGATTAGTTAAGCAAACTTAATTGTCAGGGATGTCCTAATTAGGGTTTCTATTTTTAACTAATCATCTAGGATGATTTAGAATAGTCCTGGATGATATGATAAAAAATAGAAAACTCTCTAACTCACAAAATTTCTCCTCCAGTGTGTGTGTGCAAGGTTACTTAGCTTCAGGATCCATCACAGTACATTTTACTCAAGAAAAGATAAAAATGCATTGGAATTAAAATTACAGACTGACTCAATCCTAGTCTACCTGATCTTGACATGATTGACATTCCAAGTGAACTTGCAGTCTTGAAAGGTTAGTAGGCAGGGCAACCAAAATAGATATGCAATACTAAATGTAGTAAAGAAACAAGAATATTTGTTATCATCAAAATCATAGTACTTAAATCCAGATTTGTAACAATCTCCCCCTTTTTAATGATGACAAACATTATTGTTAAAAGTTTTTAAATCAAGTAAATTTTTTTTAAATAATTTAAAAAAAAATGAAGCATAAAAAAATGAGTCATAAAAGGAAAACAACAACACAAAGCAAATTTTCACTAAAACATAAGCAAACAACACTACTCCCCTTTTTGACATCACAAAAAGGAGGAAATGGAAAAAAATGCTAAACATAACACAATATAGAAATGAGCACAAGTAAAAACACAAAAACAAACACTGATAAACTAGAAAGAACTTTGATCAGGTGAAGGTAGTAGTGGCTGAAAGTATCAGGAAAGAGAGGCAAACTGGTCGCCAAACCAAGCCGTATCCTTATCATACTGCTGCTGCTACTGCTGGATGGCATAGTTTTTAAATTAAGAAACATCCTCTACTTGCTGTCACTATTGCTCGGTAACATATGATTCAAATCTAGCCTCCTACTGGTCGAACCTCTGAACCAGCTGATCAATCTGAGGCTGCTAGTTGATAGGGGTAGGTGTAGGAATAGGACCATCCTCTTCTTCACCAGGCTCCTCTTGCACATGGTGATGATGAGTACTGTGAAGGGTGTGGAAGGAGCTAATAGAGTAGAAGACAGGATGGTGATTAGGTAGAGCAGGGAATTGAAGGTTATATTTTGATTCAAGGATATAGGCAATTAGATGTCATAGGGCTAAGTTTGGCTTATTTTTTGTGGCTTGAATCCCTAATGTAGGTTAAATATTCAATGCATAAAATGATAAGATCAGCTACATTAAATTGACGGTTGGCCATGATGTAGTAGGTGGTGAGGTAAAGGATAGGAGTGATGTGAATCTGGTCCCTAACTTTAGGAATAATTTAATTATGAAGGATGTGCTAGATGGTTCGAGTGTCTTAGACCAACATTTTTACTGTGAAATCATAAAATTGAAAATTAATATTCCTAAGAGTATTATTAACATGGGTCCAGCTGAAATTATGATCAGAGGATAAGACGTGGAGTTTGTCTCCAGTGGTGGATAAACGAAGAAATTCATAGAAATCCTGATATGTAATCTCTACAGGCCTTCGATTCATATAAGTTTAGAGAGAAATAAAATCAAAATTAAGGTGTAGGCTGGCAAATAATTTGAATAGTAATTCAGAGTTAAAGGGGAAGGCAAGAGTAAGAATGAATCCAAGAGTTGTGTTCGTGAATAAGTGTTGAATAAGTGTAGTACTTGAAAGTTCAAGGTGGATTCATTGATAATCTTAGATGGATTGATACCAACTGATTTGAAGCGAGTGTAAGCAGCATCATCTACAACTTCAGTGAACCTGGGATTGATAGCACTCCTAGAAGAGCTACCTGTGAGCGCTCTGGATCTTTTCCCACCAGCCATTGCAAGAGTATGAGATCAAGAGGGAAGAAGAAAGATCGAAATGTTGTGAAGAGAATGAAGCAAAATGGCTATTTATATAGAAACTGGAAATCATCCAGGATGATGTGAGATCGTCCAGGATGATCAACCGCAATAATTATCATCCAGACAATTGGTCAAAAAGGTCGGTCATATCATCCAGGCTGATCAAAAATTATCCAGGACAATTAAACATACATCGATCATCCCAAGGAGTCATCCTGTACGATCTTTGGCTAAATGGATCATACAGGATGATTATGTGGATCATCCTAGATGATCCATAATAATGGATCAGCCTAACAACAATCAATCATCTAGTTACTTTGCCACTTGGATCATCCAGTATGATGTACGAATCATATAGGACAATCACCAATAATTGGAGTGAATCAATGGTAGGATGTGTTGTAATCTAGCTTTGAAATTTTGTATTTAGATCATACAAGACTATGTGGATCATCCTGGATGATGTGAACAAAATCAAAAAAATTTAAGGAATGGAATGTGATGATCAGAAGGACTTTAAAAATAAAAAAAAACATAAAATCACATAAAAATATTATAAAAAAATAGTCATATATCAAAATTAAAGATTTTTTGAATCTATCAACTCTAATAAATTTTAAAATTTTCCTTAATCTTAGATTTAAAAAACCAATCAGGAATTAACAGTGCTGAAATTAAAAAAGGTTAGAAAATCAATTTTGTAAACCCTACACCAGACACCTTACAGGTTAAAATTCCTTTTAAACAAAAATCTAATTCAGAAAAAATTAATTAGATAAGAAAAGTGATCCTTTCAAACTTAATTTTAGAAAAATATCAGATAAAAATAGTATTGCAAAGTAAAGAATCATGAATCAAGATTTTCAATCTCAAGTGTTTGAAGATATTAAGTGGCACACAGATTCTTCTAAGATTTTTAAAGATTTGAAAGGGAAGGAAGCTAATTTCTTTGTGGGCTCATTTTGTGCCACTTTTTTAGTTATTTGGTGCACTTTACACATCTTTTAATTTTTGATACACTTTGTGTATCTTGTAATTAATTGGCAAACATTACACATCTTTTCAGTGCTAGGCTCCTTTTGTGCCTCTATTTATTTCTTTTGCGAGCTTGCTTCCTTTCTTAACCTCTAAAGACTCTCAATTGTGAGATTATCTTTGAGATATAAGAGAAAAAAAAACTCTCTTAGAAATGGAAGAGTAAACCACAAAAATAGAATCATACCCATGTGATAAATGCAACCACCTGATTAAAAAAAATACAATGGTGATTCAATGATTTAGAATACTATTTATATTAGATAGATTATTGTAGGAAGATAAAATAGATCTCAATTTCAAAGTCCAGCTTTTTAATTTTGAAATAGATTTTGATTCAAAAAGAAAAATATACCATTAAAGGAGATAGAGGAAAAGAAACAATCATAAATGTTTCTTCCTTTAACTGCTTTAGAGGAGTCAATCACTACTTACATGCTTCTAAATAAAAAAAAAATCTCATTTAAAAATCAAATTCATCAACATAAGTGAGCACTGATCTGATTTAAAAAATACTGAAGAAAAAATAACAGAAAATCAAAAATATAAAATAAAAACACATAAAAGTAATAAATAAACAAATCATACAAAACACTAAGAACAGAAACATAAACATAAAGCATCATTTTCATGCATGAATATCTATCACACATAATCTGGTTCTTAAGGTGCTAAAGGTTTCATAGGCCAATGATTTTGTCAAGATATCTGCATGTTGAGTTTTAGGGGCAACATGGTGTAGCTCAATGTCTCCTTTAGTAACAAGGTCCCTAATAAAGTGGTGCCTGATGTCTATGTGTTTGGTCCTGTAGTATTAGATTGGGTTCTTTGACATACAGATGGCACTAATGTTATCACATTAGACTGAAATTGTGCCTACAGGAAGTCATAAATATAAAAATTTATTACTTTAGCCAAAGGACTTGGGCCACATAACTTCATAAGGCTCTATACTCAGCTTTAGTAGTGGACAAGGTAATTGAGTTTTATTTTCTATTGGATCAGGAGACTAAGGATTGTCCTATGAATTGACCTATCCAAGAAGTACTTTTTCTATCAACTCGACATCCTACAAAATTTGAATCAGAATATCCTATGATTTTAAAAGATGTGTTATGCCTAGGATATAAAATTCCTAAGTCTTGGGTCCCTGTGAAATATCTAAGGATTCTCTTAATAGCAATCAGGTGAGACTCTTTTGGATCAGCCTAATATCTAGCACAAAGATAAACACTAAATATAATATCAGGTCTGCTAGCAGTCAAGGAAAGAAGTGATCTAATTATTCCTCTATAATTCTTTTGATCAACAGATTTTTCTTTTGAATCCTTCTCTAACTAAAAGCTGGAACTCATGGGAGTGTTGATTGGCTTGGCTTTATCCATTTCATACTTCTTAAAGATGTCCTTAATGTATTTTGATTGGCTTAGTAAAGTCCCATCATCCTTCCACCTAATGCTAAACCTCAAAAAGTAAGTTAGTTCTCCCATCATACTCATCTCAAATTCTTTACTCATTATTTTGAAATTTCATCGCAAGGTCTTTTATTAGAGGACCCAAATAGAATATCATCAATATAGATTTGAACAATCAAAAGTTCATCTCCTACCTTTTTCAAAAATAAGGTGGTGTCTACACTCCCCTTAACAAAGGTTCTTTCTAGTAGGAATGTACTAAGTCTTTCATACCATGCCCTAGGTGCTTATTTTAGTCCATATAAAGCCTTTTTAAATTTGAACACAAGATTAAAAAATTATAAATTTTCAAAGCTTGGGGGTTGTTTAACATACACATCTTCTTTTATCACCCCATTTAGAAAGGCACTTTTAACATCCATTTGAAACAGTTTGAATCCCTTAAAATAGGCAAAGGCTAGTAGCACCTTAATGGCTTCTAATCTAGCTATAGGGGCAAAGCTCTCTTCAAAGTCAATCCCTTCTATCTAATTATATCCCTTAGCCATTAATCTTACCTTTTTTCTCACCACTACTTCATAATCATTCATTTTATTTTTGAAAACCCATTTAGTTCGAACCACACTCTAATTCTTAGGTCTTTCTATTTTCTCCCAAATATCATTCCCTATAAATTGATTCAACTCTTCCTATATGGCTAGGATCCAGAATTCATCAAATAAGGCTTGATTTAGGTTTGTGGATTCAGTCATTAAAATGAAGGCAGAGTAGTTTACTTCTTTTCTAAGTCAATGCATAGTTCTAACACCTTCAGATGGGTCTCCTAATATCAGTTCTTTTGGATGACTTGAAGTATATCTCCATTCTCTAGGAAAAGAAACTTCAGGTTCTATGCTTTCCTCTAGATTTATAGTTTCTAATCCTTGGGTGACTTTTACAACCTCTTTTTCTTCTACCTTAGACCATCCAGAATTATCAGATTTATCAAATATAACATGAGTGGTCTCCTCAACTACTAGTGTTCTTTTATTGAAGACTCTATAGGATTTATCATTACTTGAGTAACCTAGGAACACTCCTTTATCAGATTTTGGGACAAACTTTCCTACTTGAGACTTCCCATTATTTAGAATAAACACTTCACATCCAAAGACATGAAGGTGAGAGAGGTTGGGTGTCTTACCCTTAAGAATTTCATAGGGTGTCTTATTCAACTTAGTCTAAAATTTACCCTATTCAAAACATAACATGTTGTATTCACCGCTTCTACCCAAAAGTACTTAGGAAGTGAGTATTCAGTTAACATGGCTTTAGCAGCTTCTATCAGGGTCTTATTCTTTCTTTCAGCTACCCCGTTCTATTGAGGGGTCCTAGGAGCAAAAAAATTATGATATATCCCTTGCTCATTACATAAAGATTCAATTTTTTCATTCTCAAATTCTCCACCATGGCCATTACGAATGGTTAAGATTTTATAACCTAATTTTCTCTAAATCTAACAAAAAAAAGATCCAAACTCCTCAAATGATTCACTTTTATGATATAGAAATCTAACCCAAGTAAACCTTAAATAATCATCAACTATCACATACCCAAAGACTTTCTCTCCTAGGCTTGAAGTGCTGACAGATCCAAAGAGATCCATGTGAAGGACTTCTAAGGATTTATTAGTGTAAATGTCTTTGATGGAGTGGAAGGAGGATTTGACTTACTTTCCAAACTAACAGGCATCACATAGGTGGTCCTTAGTGAACTCTAGTTTTGGTATTCCTCTCACTAAGTCTTTTTGGGTGATCTTCCTAAGGCTTTTCATACTTGCATGACACAATCTCCTATGCCATAACCATGATTCATCAGTAATTATTTTTAAACGAAGAGCATTATCAGCTTTAAGGTAATTTAGATCCAACATGTAAACATTGTTGATCCTTTTTTCCTACAAAATTTATGTCATTTAAGCTTATAATACAGCTGGTTGGCAAAAATTTTATGCTGAAGCCTTTATCACAAAGCTGATTGATATTGAGCAGAGTGTATTTTAGTTTATTTACGAGCAAAACATTTGTAATGATGAAATTTTTTGAATTACTATTAATACTTGAGCCCACCGCTCTCCTGGTAGTGTTATCTCCAAGTGTTACCTTGCCTCTTGCCCTGGCCTCCAGCAAAATGAATTGATTTGCATCTCCAGTCATGTGCCTTGAACATCCACTGTCCAGGTACCACATGCTCTCACAAGGTCTTTTGTGAGAGCACACCTATTAAATTATCAGATGTCAAATTTAGGAATGCAAATAGATTTGGTTCCCTTCTTATGGAAAGAAGAATGAAATGCATGCATGCTATGCCGTGAATTTTGCACTTTTGGCCTCCACACCCAATGTGTACTATGGTGAATGGTGCAAGTGTGAGTTATATTTCCTAACATGCCACAAGAAAAACATGTAACTCCAGGAAAATATTTAACTAATCTACGTGGGTGATGATGCCTCATGTTAGGTTTGAATGATGCATGTTTTGATGATTATTTTTTAAATTCTTCAAGTAAAGGTGGTGTTTTATTTTATTTTAATGCAATGATTCTTTCTCTTAAAAATTCATTAACCTTTTCATAGCTTATCACTTCCAATTTCAATGAATGCTCACTACTTTCTAAATTGCATGCAATAATTCTTTGAAAGCCTTTTCTAAATTAACATGAGATGTTTTTAAGGAATCATGCTCAGAAGTAAAATCAGAATGCTCAAATTTATCCAGTAATGCCATATAATTGCTATCCATGGTGGAATGATCTTTCCTGAGGCATTCATGCTCTTTCTATAAATTTAAAAATTCAATTTTGAGGCTAGCATGTGTTTTCTTGAGCTTCCTATATGAAGAATGAATTCTTTCTGAAATCTTAAGTAATTGATCATATGTAAGCTCACATACATCTTCTTGATTTGAGTGATCAACATGATCATCATCCATTAAGCACAGGTTTGTTACCTCCTCTTCTGCTTCAATTTTAGAGGAGTCTGATGCTGAGTCTGCCTAGAAAGCCTTTTGTATCCTTTTCTTGTCCTTGTTGAACTTAAATTTTCCCTCAGTCTTCTCTTTGCTTGGGCATGATTTAAGAGTTGGGCAATCAAACCTCAGATGCCCTAGCTTCCTGCATTTAAAATAAATAACATCAGAATAAACTTTAGAATTTTTATTATTCTTACCATTATTCCACTTCTGATGATGCTTTTTTTTCCTTAAGAAGCTCTTAAATTGCCTTATTATTAAAGCCATATCATCATCATCAGAATTAGAAAAACATCAATGTCAGAATCATTAACCTTCAATGCTACAATTTTCTCCTTCTTCTTTTCACCTGCATCAAGTTGCCTTTGGTTCACCCCTTGCTCGTAAGCAATTAGTGATATAAGTAAGTTATCGATTGAATAAACATTTAAATCCTTAGATTCAGTAATGGTAGTAATTTTTACATCAAAGGAAGAAGGTAAACATCTAAGAATCTTGTTCACTTTTTCATAGTTTGTGAGTTCTCTTCCTAAAGCATGCAAAGTTGTAACAATCTATATAAACCTAGTATACATTACAAAAATTGATCCACTAGGTTTAATGCAAAAGAGTTCATAGTCATGAAGCTAAATGTTCAGCCTAGATTATTTAACTTCAGATGTGCTTATATAAGTTATGCATAATCTGTCCCAAATTTTTTTTCCAGTAGAACAAATAGAGACACGCATGTAATCTTCAGATTTTAATGTACAAAAGAAACAGTTCAAAAATTTGGCATTAAGTTGTGTTAATTCTCTATCATCTATAGTCCATTAAGAAAAAAGAATTCCAGTTTCTATGTCACTAACAAGTTGAAAAGGTGTAGAACATCCTTCCTTAACTAGCATCCACATGCGATATTCACTTGATTGTAAAAAGGTGGACATGCGAGTTTTTCAAAAATCAAAAGGTATATTATCAAATAAAGGTAGTCTTATGATTGAATAACCTTTCGCCGTATTATGATTACCAAAGTTTTCCATTGATCAAAATTCAAAAGTTTTCTAAAACTTGATTATATGAATCCCTCTCTGATACCACTTATAAGTTTGTGAGGGGTGTTAAACCCTATAAAACTAGCTTGAGCTAACCAAGGGGGGGGGGGGGGGGGGGGGGGTTAAATTGGTGTTTTTAAAAATTCTTTAAACAAAAAAGAATTTTTGTTTGAAATCTTTTTGAATATTTTAAATCACAAATAATTTAAGTGAAAGTAGATAACCTAAATAAGAGATTTTAATAGATTAGATCATAGAAACATGTGAAAATAAATGCAAAAAAAATAAGTAGAAAGAACACAACATATTTACAGTGGTTCAGTCAACTTGACCTACGTCCACTCCCTAGAAACCCTCTTTTCATGTATTGCACTAAAAGTAGTGACTCTCCTTCTTCCCCCACGTTAAGGCAGAGAAGCCTTTACAAAATCATTTCACCGACACGGTGAAGCAGAGAACCTTGAATCCTTTTTCACCCTCCTGGTGAAGGCAGAAAACCTGGGAATCCTTTTCTCCCTCCTGGAGTAAGTAAAGAACCTCAAAATACTTTTTCACCCTCTAGGTAAAGGTAGAGAACCTGGATCTAATGTTGATGATCTCCCTCAGAGCCACCAAAAAATGAGGACACAAACTTGAAGAAGATGATGAACAATTTACTTGGAGTAACCTTTGTGAGTACCTCAAACTCCCCCTCACATGGATCACTATCTTTCTCTCATGCTCTCTCTCTTCCAATGCTTTCCTTCTGATCTCTCTCAAGCAAAAGATTATCTTAAGAGGTAATTAGAGTGTTTAAATAGAGAGCCTACAAAAAAAGCCCTAATATTTAATTTTGCATTTCTGATCGTCTTGTATGATTAATACAAAATAGCCAAATCAGATAGGATGATCACATATGCTATGTGCTATCAGTAGAAGTATTTTGTACATATTATCTCGTATGATTATTCGATCATCAAGGATGATTAGTTTAATATGGTTGGCAATCAATAGATCATCCTGTAACCGTCTTGGGACGTCAGGAATGATATCCTGGATGATTAGTTTAAGAAGGCTGGAAATCGACAAATCATCCTGCAAACATCTTGCGTCATCTAGGATGATATCCTGGACAATTAGAAGAAAATTATGATTTTCATCTTGGATGATAGGGGGATCGTCCAATGAAACAAAAAGGATCGTCCAGGATTTTTTTAGGCATGATTGTCCTGTATGATATGATGATCAATCTAACCCTAATTTGTCTCCTAATCTAGAGATTATTTTAGACATGATTGTCATGAATCATCCTAGATGATATGGATCGTCCGAGATGATTAGAATAAAATTTGCAAAATAAAATATTACCTAAAATGTGATCAGTGGCTGTTCTTCTCAATCTGCACTGATCGTCCTGTATGATATAAATTATGTAAGATGATTAGTTAAGCAAATTTAATTATCAGGGATGCCCTAAGTAGGGTTTCTATTTTTAATTGATTGTCTAGGACTATTTAGAATCATCATGTATGATATGATAAAAAATAGAAAAATCTCTAACTCACAAAACTTCTCCCCTGAGTGTGTGTGTGCAAGGTTACTTAGCTTCAGGATCCATCACAGTACATTTGACTCAAGAAAAGATTAAAAATGCATTAGAATTGAAATTATAAATTGACTCAATCCTAGTCTACCTAATCTTGAGCTGATTGATATTCCAAGTGAACCTGTGGTCCTGAAAGGTTAGTAGGCAGGGCAACCAAAATAGCTATACAATAGTAACAGTAATAAAGAAATAAGAATGTTTATTATCATCAAAATCATAGTACTTGAATCCAAATTTGTAACACCAATAAATTAATGTGAAGGATTTCTAAAGGTCTATAGGTGGTGATGTCCTTGATTGAGTGAAATAAAGTTTAGATTTGTTTTCCTAGTTGGCAGGCATCACAAAGGTGGTCCTTAGAGAATTCTAGTTTAAGTATGCTTATAATTAGGCCGTTTTAGGTTATTTTTTCATGTGTTTTCATGCTTGCATGACATAGTCTCCTATGCCATAGCCAAGACTCATCAGCAATAGTTTTCAAACATAAAGAACTAGTATACTCAATACAATTCAAGTCAAGCATGTACACATTATTAATTATCTTTCCTTCAAAAATAATAATTCCATTTAAATTGGTCATATAAATAGTATATAAGAATTTAATATTAAAACCTTTGTTACATAATTAACTGATACTAAGAAGGTTATGTTTCAGGCTATATACTAGTAAAATATTTTCAATAATAAATTTCTTAGAATTTTCAATCATACATGAACCTACCACTTTCCTAGTGGTATTATCTCTAAGTGTAACTTTGCGTCTTTCCCTGGCCTCCAACTAGATGAATTACTTTATATCTCTAGTCATGTGATGTGAGCATCTGCTATCCAGGTACCACACGCTCTCACTACGCATTTTGTGAGAGAACTCTTATAAAGTCAATCAATAACTAGATTTAGGAAGCCAAGTGTGTTTAGGTTCCACCTTAGGCTTTGATGAATGACTTTCATGCATGCTATGCTATGGTACGGGTGATTTAGGCCTTCATGCTAAATGTGTATTATGGTATATTATGCAAGTGTAGGCTATGTGACCTAGAATGCCACAAGAGTAACACTTAACACTAGGGAAATAATTTACTATTCTACGTGGGGTGTGGTTCCTCTTCCTAGTGGTATGTGATGTATGCAGTGATATGGGTTTATATCATCATGTCAATGTAGGTGGTTATTTTTTGTGTTGAAGTGCATAGAATTTTTCTTTTAGGAACTTATTTGTACTTTTAAAGCTTGTAACATCCAATTTTAATTCCCGCTCATTATGATCTAATTCACTTACAAATGCTCCTAACTGTTTGTATGAATCTTCTAACTCAAGATGCTTAGATTCCAAGGATTCATGTGCATTAGTTAGGTAAACATGATTTTTTATTTAATACATCATACTCATCGAGTAAAGACATGCGCTCTTTATCTAATGTAGAATGCTCCACTATATGGCTATCATGCACTTTTTAAAAACTTGAAAATTCAAATTTTAAACTAGCACATATTTTGTTAAGCTTCTTATATGAATCATGATTTATATCATATATAAAAAAAAGTTCATCATAGAGTAGGTTACTTACCTCATCTTGATCAGACTGATCAAGACTATCATTAGCCATGAGACAAAGATTAGTTGCCTTCTCTTCTTCTTCTTCTTCTTCTTCATATTTTGATGATTTTGAGGTGGATTCAGCCGAAAGAGCTTTATGTGTCCAATTCCTTCCTTTCCTGAAGTTTGCCTTTTCATCAAACTTCTCCTTGCTCTGGTGAGTTATTAGGTTGGGGAAATCAAATCTTAGATGCCCTGGATTCTATCATCTAAAATAGATCATGTTAGATGAAGCTTTGAATTTTTTATTACTTTTACCTTCATTCCATTGTTGTTGATGTTTCTGCTTTCTCTTCAAAAAGCTTTTGAATTGTTGAGTCATCAGCACAATATCATCCTCATCCTAAGCCACTGAGCTATCACTATCAAAGTTATTAGCTTTTAAAGCCATAACTTTCTCCTTTTTCCTTTCTCTTGCATCCTGTATTTTCTACCTTGCTAGAGGCAATACGTGAGCCTAACAAGTTATCTTTTAAGATCTTTTGATTCACAAATGGAAGTAACTTTAGCATCATAATTACTTGGTAGACAACAAAGAATTTTATTAACATTTTCAAAATTTGAAAGCTCTCTACCTAAAGCATGCAGGGCTTTCACTATTTGAGTAAACCTAGTGTGCATGTTTGAGATGGTTTCATTAGATTTCATGCGAAAAAGTTTATAATCGTGCAATAAGATGTTCAACCTAGATTCTTTGACTTTACTAGTACCTTCATATGTAATACATAGTCTATCCCAAATGTCTTTGCCAATGTTACATGTAGAAACTCTCACGTCATCTTTAGACTTACGAGCATTGAAAAGCAGTTTAAGCATTTTGCATTTAATTGAGCTAAGTCCCTATCCTTATTGCTTCATTTATTAAATAGTACTTTAGTTTTGATACCATTAACAAAATGAATGGGTGAAGAATAACCTTCTTGTACCAAAAAGCACATACAAAAATCAATAGATTGCAAGAATGTAAACTTGCAAATTTTCCAAAAATCAAATGATATGTTTTCTAATAAAAGTAGACAAGTTATAGAATAACCCTCCGTGGTATTTCTATTACCGAAATGTGAGTTGGATCATTTTCTCAAGGTTTTCTAAAATGCTACTTCTGAGATCCTCTCTGATACCAATTGAAAGTTCTATATAGGATGTTAAGCCTCATTGAACTATCCCTAAGCACACTAAGACGGGGGTGAATTTGTTGTTTTAAATTTTTTTAACACAAAATAATTTTTGAGATTTTTTAATAACTTAAAATAAATAATATTATCACCCGATGCGGAAGCAAATTAACAAAATAAAATTTATAACTATAGTGATGATGGGTTACTCAATTCAATATGTAATCAAACATATAAATTTTTTAATATGCAATTTTAATAAAAAAATAAAGTGCACAAAAGTAAATTATAGAAAGATAAACTCATAATGAACACGCCTAAATTTTATACAAGTTTGGTTAAACAATGACATATGTTCACTCCCCTGAGTCCTCTTCGAGTTTTGAATTAAAACTTTAGTGTCTCTCCTTCAGTCCCCATAGCTAGGCAGAGAAGCCCTTACAATATTTTCACCAACACAATGCAGCAGAGAACCTTATCCTCTTTTTCGCCCTCCTAGTGAAGGTAGAGATCTATGTTAAGATAGTTGCTATTTGAATGCTTTACATTTTTGCAACTTATATTGTTTTGATGATTCCAAACATTATTGTTCAAATGTGTAGTTATCTCCTAACAATTTTAGAAGATTTGTATTTGCTCTTGTGTGTACTAACATTTCAGGAAAATCTAACTCCATACTACGAAGACTTCAAATCAAATTCAACATGAAATACTTTGTAAATTTGAAGCTTGTACTTTTCTTTGAATTAATTATGAAAGGGAGTGATTGTAATTGAGTAAATAAAAACATACACACACACACACACATAAGGAGATCATATAAAATTTATATTGATCGTACGGGACGATATCAGATCGTACGGGACGATCAGACAGTTATCTCCTATTGAGCACATGGAACGAATAGGAACTGGCTTGAAAAATTTTCTAAGTCCTATTCATCCGGGACGAAATTAAATATCGTCCAGGACGATTTAGTCTTTGTAAAATTTTCGTCCAGACGAAATTAATTATCGTCAGAAAATGAGTTGCTCGCTGTAAAATTTTCATCCAGACAAAATTAATTATCGTCCAGACGATCGGGTCTCTGTAAAAATTTCATCCAGACGAACCAATTTTCGTCCAGACGATTAACCGACTTAGAACAATTTTCAGCAGTTTTTAGAACCGACCTAGTAATAACCGTTCGTACCGGACGAACTTTGTTCGTACGGGACGATCAGCTTGTAAGAAAATATTTTGTACAATATACAAATAGGGTTATTTCAAAGCGTTTAAGTAAAATCGTCTAGGACGATCCACGATCGTACGGGACGATCCACTGCGTACAGAATTGAAAACTTGCAGTTTTTGGGCAGTTTTTCTTGTCTTTTGTATAAATAGTCCAAATTAGACTGCCAACCAATCTTTTTGTCATTTGATCTTCGTGCCTCTTGAGAGAATAGCTAAGGAGAGAGTGTGAGAGTGCATTCAAAGGAGGATTCCTACCACTGGAGCGTGAAGGCTTCACTTGGAGTTCAAAGGTAAGAATCTCTACTTGTGAATTGGGATTACTTCACTCTTTTCTTTCTTCCTTCTAGATTTCTTGTGAGAAGATCTGTCAAGGAGATCCGGTTCGCTGCCGACACTTGGAGAGTGTGAATAGCCGAAGGGTTCGCTGCCTACACTTGGAGAGTGTGAATAGCTAAAGGGTTCACTGCCTTCACTTGGAGAGTGTAAATAGCCGAAGGGTTCTCTACCCACACTAGGAGAGTGTGAAAGGACGACGGTTCTCTGCCAACACTGGGGATTGTGTAAAGGACGACGGTTCTCTGCCGCACCGGGTAGTGGTGAAAAGAGTGTGTTGTAAAGGCTTCTTCGCCTTGTTGTGGCTGCAAAAGGAGAGTCACTATTGGTATTAGTGCAATACTCAGAGGGTGCCTCTGGGGAGTGGATGTAGGTCTGGTTTTAGACCGAACCACTATAAATCTGGTGTCATTTACTTTACTGTTTTTACGTTTTTGCATTTTATTTTTAATTTTAAGAACTCTGTGGTTGAAAAACATTTTCTAGAAAAACTCAAAAGAAAAATTTTTATTTCGGTTCAACTTAGATTCAAAGAGGGATTAAAATTTTTAAACTACCAATTCACCCCCCCTCTTGGTAGCCTTGGGACATTAACTTAGGCTTAACAACCTATTTACTAGACTCAACAATTTAAATAATCCTTTTTCACCGTTCTAATGAAGGCAGAGAACCTTGCAAACCTTTTTCAACCTCCTGGTGAAGGCAGAAAACCTCAATTATCTTCGAACTAACTTTCTTCTTCCCAGAGCTACCCAAGAAACCAAGTAAGATACTCGGAGGAAATAAGAAAGAAGCATGCTCAAAGCAACCCTATGAAAACCCCTCACACTCCTCTCTCAGACAAAAAATCAACTTTGTCCTTCCCAAAGCACTCTAAGCTCTATCTCCAGAAAATCCAACAGCCAATACTTGAAATTAGTCTTTTGAGAGAGCTTAAAAATAAGATATCTTAAAAACCTCAATAATTCAATTCTATTGATACTTATCGTATAGTACGATTATTTCAAATAGTTCTATTTATACTATGTAAAGAATAGGGTATTATACGATCAGTTCAAGTATTTGAGCTGATCGCCCAATACAATATAAGGAATCATCCAGTATGATTAGTTCAATTGAATTGGATATCATCCCATTAGTGGAAAATAATTATCGTCCCATGTAGAGATTGAGTCATACTACATAATTGGTCAAATCATATAGTACGATCGAATTGGAACAATTAATCCAAATTTGATCCCCTAATTATAGTATTAGATTAGGCAAGATTTGATTTATCATACAGAATGATGTATGTTATACGACAAATTAGTACAAATTTTGAAATTCAAATTATTGTCTAAAATATGATTGGCTATTGAAATGATGATTTCTACTGATCATCCTGTATGATATGGATCATACAATATGATGAGTAAAAAACTTTAATTATGCCAATCAACCGTTATAATGATTTTCTGAATATTTGATCATACATTACGATTAGTTCAAAAAAATTACACTTCTAATTTTCTCATTTTTTCACTCCATTTTATGTGTGTGCATGATCACCAAGTTTCGAATCCACCAAATATAAGACTTTGACTCAAGAAATATAGAATTAAATAAAAGTAAAAAAATATAAATTCTTAAATAAGCTTAAACCTATTCTACCCGTCTTGAGTAAATCACTTTGTGGGGTGTATGGCAGACCTAAAATGTTAGTGCACAAGAATAAATATCCAATAAGAATAATAACATGACATGACATAGAAGAAAACCCAATAATGTTTGTTATCCTAAAAATCATAAGACCTGGGTTTAGATTTGCAACACAAAGTTTGTGAGAAGACCACATTCATCTTTGCAAAAGGACTATACTGCTACAAAGTCATGCATTTTGGCCTAAAGATTGTTAGGGAAACCTATAAAGGAATGATGGACAAAGTCTTCAAAGATAACAAGGAAAGAACATTAAGGTTTATATAAATGACCTCCTTGTCAAGCAAGTCACCTAATTAGTACATCAAAGACCTGTGCCCTTTCTCACTCTCAGAATATATAATTTGAGACTAAACCCTTTGTCCTTAAAAGTCCAATCAAAATAATCATTATTCATGCCATTGAATTCAAATTTCCAATTGCCAACTATCAAGCTAAGTATGAAGCCTTAGTCATGGGGTTTGCTTCTAAATTAGGTGTCACTCTCATTTTAGTCTACTTAAACTCCCAACTCATGGTGAAATATATCAATGATGAATATGAAGTTAGAGAAGAGATACTCTCTAAATATCTACTAAAAGTCAAGACTACATATGAGAATTTCAAAACCACTCAAATTTGTAGAGATCAAAATTAACTCACCGGCCTCTTTTTAAAGCAAGGGACCATTAGAAAATAATAAGCCATAAGGGTGGTACCTACCTGAAATTACTAGATGGACAAGAGGGGGGGGGGGGGGGGGGTGGATTGTGAAAACCTTTTGACAATAATTTAAATCTAAGCAGGAGTTCTAAATCTTTTCGTAGTTTTTAGAATTTTAATATAAAAAACTAAACAACCCCTTTTTTTTTAAATTTTCAAGACAAATATTTTGAAATTAAAAAAAAAAAACACAGTAATGGAAAAGCAGTAAGGAAAAAACACACCAAGATTTTTATAGTGGTTCGGTCATAATATGACCTACGTCCACTCCCCGGAGTCCTCCGCTCCGGGATTTTCACTACCAACTATAGTTCTCCTTTTGCCCCCTTGGCAAGGCGGAGAAGCCTTTACAAACCTCCCTTTCACCAACCCGGCGTGGTAGAGTGCCAAACTCTATTTTCGTCCTCCTGGCGACGGCAGAGAACCTTCTCATTTTTCTCCCTCCTGGAGAAGGCAAAGTACCTCGAGGTCACGGATGTAGAACCTTTCCCTTGGAGATCCTCCCTCAAATTCTTCTAGGTCCACAGGAGGAGCAAGATGCAGCAAGTTCGGAGCAACCGTGTGATCTCCCTCACACCTCTTCTCCCTCACAACGCTCACCTTCTCCTTCCTTTCTCAAACCCTAAAGAACTTCTCTTGAGCTATCTCCCTTGGAATCCCTCTCTAACCACGTTCACCTCTCTTGATTCACACACAAAATATAACAAGTTTTTACCCATAAAATGGGCTCCAAAATCCCTGAGATTTCAAAAGTAACCGTTACTATCGTACAGTACGGTTTCTAATCGTACAGTACGATATGTATAAACCGACATTGTCCTGGTATGAAATAGTACGAACAGTTCAAAAATGTTCGAACAGTACGATACTAAATCGTACGGTACGATCCATGACAACACAGTTCATACAAGACGATAGTCGAGATGATCAAACATCGTCTCTGTTCATCATATGGTATGATGTACATCGTACAATACAATGAGACAAAAAATAACTGATTGTCCGAGACGATTATAATTCGTCTCTGTTCATCGTACTGTACGAAGGTATCGTACAGTACGATGTTCAAATTATAATTAAGCCCAAATATCTTGAACTAATCATGGGTTAAATTAAGTAAGTAATTAGAGAACATCGTATAATACGAACGTGTTCGTACAGTACGAGCGGCAGAAAACATCTTATTTAAGTTAAGATGGTTGTTAGGGTTTTGGCTTTGAACATATCGTACAGTACGAATATATTCGTACGGTATGCTCTATTCACATAATCGTCCTACAAAGCTCTGATCGTACTGTACGACTTAATTTCGTATAGTACGATCTATAGAGAAAGAAAAATCTAAAATTTTCATTTAAAACACTCTCCCCCTGTGTGTGTGCATGGTTGCTCAGTCTTTTAAGCATTTTGTGGCCAGACTCAAGAAAATAAAAAATAAAATAAAGAACAAAATACATTGCAGACTCATACTCCTAATCTACCCATCCTTGAGTCTTCCTGTCGTCCTGAGTAACTTTTGATCTTCCTGAAATGTTAGTACTCACGGACAATAGCAAATAATATTCAATGAATCTCAAGTCAATTATTATTTGTCATCATCAAAATCTTAAGCTTGGGGTCATGGGTTGCAACAATCTCCCCCTTTTTGATGATGTCAAATAATAGTTGTTGTAAGCAAGTGTTAAAGGCATTTTATTTTTTTGGATTTAAACATGAGAAAAAGAAAGATACAAAAACAAAGAAAATGTAGTGCAAAATAAAAAACTTGCATTTAACCATAAAAGAAGATACAACAACCTTCTCCCCCTTTTGACAGCACAAAAAGAGGAGCAAACACGAAAAGAATAGTACAACACAAATACAATCTAAAGAGGAGGATCCTGATCAGGTGGTGGTGGAGGTGGATTTGGTTGGAAGTACTGAAAAAGAGTGTCAAAATGCTGATCAATAGCAGTAAAGCGCTCTCCAAACCATTGCATATCTGTCTCGTGTTGTTGATGTTGTTCCTGAATATGAGTGTCGAGATGAGTCTGAAGTTGGTCGAAGTGTTCGACCAAATCATCTTGTGCTGGTGCAGGTGCTCGAGGTGGTGCATGTCGTCGTGGACATGCTGGAGCAGCGGCTGGGGCATCTTCTCCTTCTTCGTCATCAAAAATAGGTTCGTCTGGCTCGTGTCCCCGATGGAAAAGAATACGGAAAGAGGCATCCATATAAAAAATAGGAAGATTGTCGGGTTCACCAGGATAGGTCAATTGATATTTATTTTGGAGAATATATCCTATAAGGTGGCCAAGAGCTATATTTTATTTTCGGCGTGTGGTAGGGAGTTGAACGAAGGTCATATGGCGAATGTAGTCAACAATTAGATCGACCTCGTCAAATTTGGTGTTGGACATGATGAGGTAGGTAACGATAGATAAAATAGGGGTCATGTTGATCCGGTCGCCAGCTTTGGGGATTATGGAGGTTCTAAGGACATGTTGAATTATGCACGCATTTCTATTTAGGGAAGAAACGAGAGGTTGATGTTGATAGAAAGCGGCATTTCTAAGGACTCGATTAACATCGCTCCAATCAAAGTCATTTGTGAGGAAGGAATGGACCCTAGGACCTTTAGTGGATAGCCCAATATATTGGGCGATGTCAGCTCTAGTGATTTCTACGTTGGTACGACAAACAAAGGAGTGAAAGGTGGTGTTGTCGACAGTGTAGGTGAGATTCGCTAGAAATTCTAATAAAAGTTTGGAGTTGTAGGGAAAGGCCAGGGTGAGGAGGAACTGAAAGGTGGTGGAAGCAAAGATGTTCAGTACCTCGAAATTCAGTGTAGCCTGATTGAGCATTTTGGAAGGAGTAATTTTGCAGGCCTTATACTTATGGTAGGCTTCCTCATTTTCGGCACTCAAGAACCGAGCGCTGTGATGACTTGAGGAGGATGAACTAGCAGTTGCCAAACGGCCTCTCTTACTGGAGCTAGACATCTTGTAGAGTGAAGTGAGGAAGGTGTGAAATGTGAGAAGGACAAGGTGTGAGTGAAGTGAGTAAAGTGTGAGTGAAAACAGCTGCCTAGCCAGGCAATTTATAGAATTTTCCCCATATCGTACAGTACGATAGTAAATCATACAGTATGATGTCGTAATAATTGCTTTGACGGTTCGTATCGGTAAAACGGAGGTCAAAACGTACATCACGATCTATATCGTCCAGTACGATCAGAGGAATATCAATCGTCCAAAGGAATTCAGTACGACTTTTGACCAAACATATCATATTGTACGAACAGGTGTATCATATAGTACGACTTGCATTAATATCGTACAGATTGCCTTTATTTCGTTGTTATCCATTGGCTGAGGTGGATCGTACTGTACGATGGATGTATATCGTACAGTACGATATGCAATAATAACGTACCAGACCGCTTAAATTCATCCCAATCTAGTCGCTGATGTGGCGAGTACAGTATGCAGTAGAGGTATCGTACCGTACGATGACCAATAATTTATCGTGTAGTACGATGGAGGTCATACAGTATGATCAACAGAGACAAAACTTACCAGTTGGTGTGTTCTGTGTAGATTACAGTATACCGTACAGTATGATATGTGTATCGTACTGTACGATATTACAGAGTCATGGTTGGTGCTTTATGTGTAGTGATTGTGTGATGATCAGGAGCAGCCCTATTTAATTTTTTTTGTTGTTTTTTTTATTTTTTATGTAGTTATATCTATGACACCTAATCTAGTCCTCAAGGTGCTAAAGGTGTCAAAAGCTAGAGGTTTTGTGAATATGTCAGCTAATTGATCTCCTGTAGCGATGTGATGCAATTATATATCTCCCTTTGCAACGTGATCTCTAATGTCTATGTGTTTTGTTCGAGAGTGCTGAATTGGGTTCTTAGAGATGCAAATTGCACTTGTGTTGTCACACATGATTAAATGGTTCCTACAAGTAGGCCAAGATCAAGAATATTTTGTTTTAGCCATAGTACTTGTGCAACACAACTTCCTACTGCAATATATTCTGCCTCGGGTGTGGAAAGTGCTACTGAGTTTTGCTTCCTACTGGACTAAGAAACTAATGATTGTCCTATGAATTGGCAGGTACCAGAGGTGCTTTTTCTATTTATCCTACATCCTGCAAAGTCAGAATCTGAGTACCCTAATATTTCAAAGGAAGTACTGTGCCTAGGATACCAAATTCCTAAGTTTGGGGTGTCTAGTAGATATCTAAGAATTCTCTTGACAGCAGTTAAGTGAGACTCCTTAGGATCAGCTGAAAACAAGCATAGAGGCACACACTAAACATTATGTCCGGTCAACTGGCAGTCAGGTAAAGAAGGGACCCAATCATTCCTCTATATTTCTTCTGATCTACTGATTTTCCATTAGGATCTTTGTCTAATTGAATTGTTGAGCTCATTGGAGTGTTCATGGGTTTAGCATTATCCATTTCATATTTAATCAAAATATCCTTAATGTACTTTGTTTGGCTAAGAAAAGTTCCATCATCCATTTGTTTTACACTAAAGCCAAGAAAGTAATTAAATTCTCCCATCATGCTCATTTCAAACTCATTGCTCATTATTTTTGAAAATTCATCACATAATACTTTATCTGAAGATCCAAATAGAATGTCATCCACGTATATCTGAACAATGAGAAATTCTTCTTTGAATTTTATAAAAAGAGTGTAGTATCTACACTACCCTTTTTAAACCCTCTATCCAATAAAAATGAGCTAAGTCTTTCGTACCATGCCCTAGGTGCTTGCTTTAATCCATATAATATCTTCTTTAATTTGAATACATGGTTTGAAAATTATGAACTTTCAAATCCGGGGGGTTGCTCAACATAGACATCTTCCTTAATTACCCCGTTCAAAAATGCACTCTTTACATCCATTTGATATAAGTTAAAGTTCTTGAAGCAAGCAAAAGCTAAGAGCACTCTTATGGCTTCTAGTTTAGCAACAGGGGCAAAGGTTTCTTCAAAGTCTATTCCCTCAATTTGGTTGTACCCCTTAGCTACTAGTCTTGCTTTATTCCTTATTATTATTCCTGAATCATTCACCTTATTCTTGAAGACCCATTTTGTTCCAACAACACTTTGTTCTTTAGGTCTCATGACTAACTTCCAAACATCATTCCTGGTTAATTGGTTCAGCTCTTCTTGCATTGCCAGAATCTAAAATTTATCTCCTAAGGCTTGATCTATACTTGTAGGTTCTATCATAGAGATAAATGTTGAATGACTAACCTCCTTCCTAAGTCCATGCCTAGTTCTTGCACCTTCTGAAGGGTCTCCTAAAATTAACTCTTTAGGATGACTAGGAGAATATTTCCATTCTCTAGGCAGATCTTCCTGAGGTTCGACCCTTTCTCCTAAGGTCATAGTCTCTACTCCTTGAATTGCCTTTATTTCATCATCTTCAATTTTAGATTCAGAGGGCTTATCCGATTCATCAAATACCACATGGGTGGACTCTTCTACTACAAGGGTTCTCTTATTAAAGATTATATAGGCTTTACCTATAGAAGAATAACCTAAGAAGACACCCTCATCAGACTTGGGGTCAAATTTTCCTAAGGGATGTTTACCATTATTCAAGATGAAACACTTGCACCCAAAGAAATGTAAATGTGAAAGGTTTGGTGTCCTACCCTTAAGGAGTTCATATGGAGTTTTGTTCATCTTAGATCTAATGTTCACCCTATTTAAAACATAACATGCTGTGTTGACTGCTTCTACCAAAAAGTATCTAGGAAGGGTGTACTCCGCTAACATTGCCCTAGCAGCTTCTACCAAGGTTCTATTCTTTCTCTCTGCTATACCATTTTGTTGTGGTGTTCTAAGGGCTGAGAAATTGTGTTCTATTCCTAGTTCTTGATAGAATGATTCAAACCTATCATTTTGAAATTCTCCACCATGATCGCTATGAATTGTTGAGATTTTACAACCTAATTTCCTCTGAATCCATGCGGAGAAAATTTTAAATTCCTTAAATGACTCATTCTTATGTGCTAAGAATCTTACCCAAGTGAATCTAGTGAAGTCATCTACAATCATAAAACCATAATTTTTCCCACCTAGGCTGGCTGTACTAACGGGTCCAAATAAGTCCATGTGTAGGATTTCTAGTGGCCTAGCAGTGATCACATCTCTAATTGAGTGAAATGATGTTTTGACTTGTTTTCCTAGTTGGCAAGCATCACATAAATGATCCTTTGTGAAATATAACTTAGGTAAGCCTCTAACTAGGTTTTTTTGAGTATGTTTCTAAGAGATTTCATACTAGCATGGCATAGTCTCCTATGCCATAGCCACGAGTCATCAACTATTGTTTTCAAACAAAATGAATTTGAGCTATCAATACAATCAAGGTCTAACATGTAAACATTGTTCATTCGTTTTCCTTCTAAAACTAGTTTATCAAATAAACTAATCAGGCATTTATCAGATAGAAATTTAACATCAAAACCTTTGTCACACAATTGACTAATGCTAAGTAAATTATATTTCAAACCATCAACTAGTAAGACATTTTTAATTAAAAATTTTTTAGCATTACCAACAATACCTGAGCCTATCACCTTCCTGGTAGTGTTGTCTCCCAACATTACTTTGCCTCCAGTTTTGGTCTCCAATAGGATGAACTTCTTCATATCTCCAGTCATGTGTCGCGAGCAGCCACTATCCAGGTGCTACATGCTCTCACTAGGACTTTTGTAAGAGCATCCCTACAATTTCATTCAAAGATTATATTTGGGAACCCAAGTGAGTTTGGGTTCCTCCTTATGCTTGCATGAATGAGATGTATGCATGCTATGCTGTGATGGATACAGTTTAGGTCTTCATACTAAGTGTGTCCTACGGTGAATTGTGCATGTACGGGCTATGTGACCTAACATGCCACAAGAGAAGCACCTAACATCAGGAAATGGGTTTACTAATCTATGTGGGTGGTGGTGCCTTTTCCTAAAGTTATGTGATGCATGCTGTGTTGGTGGTTTTCTAGGTTGGCCTGTAAGTGATGCAATTTCATTTTCTAGTTCTTTAATTCTTTCACTAAACGTGTTGTTTTGATATGTCAATCCATGAACTTCTATTTTTAACAAATGCTCATTGTGATCTACTTCTAATGCAAGTTTGTCTAATCTATGAAAAGCTTCTTCTAGTTCAACATGAGTGGTTTTTAAGGTTTCATGCGTTTTAGTTAGTTCAATATGCTTCTTATTTAATGCATCATACTCATCAAGAAGTAGCATATGGTCACGATCTAAATAAGAATTTTCCTTAAACAACTTAGCATGCTCGATTTGTAAAGAACTAAATTCAATATTAAGCTTAGCATGCATCTTTTTCAGTTTCCTATATGAGTCATGAATATTCTCAGAAATAAGCAATAATTCTTCATATGAAAGTTGACATACCTCATCTTGATCTGATGGATCAAGGTTATCATTAGCCATAAGACACAAGTTTGTTACCTCCTCCTCTGCTTCTTCTTCTGACGATTCTGAGGCAGAGTCGGCCCAAAAAGCTTTTTGTGTCTTCACCTTTCCTTTCTTGTCTTTGTCTTTCTCATCACTTTTCTCCTTAGCTGGTTGGCTCCTCAGATTGGGGCAATCATCTCAATGGTGACCTGGCTTCCTGCACTCAAAATAAATTGTATCAGATGAAACCTTATTGGACCTTGAGCTCTTACCTTTATTCCAGCTGTTCTGATAACGCTTCTATTTTCTCTTCAGAAAATTTTTGAACTGTCGGGTCATCAGTGCTATCTCATCCTCTTCCTCCCCTGCAGAGCTTTCACTTTCTAAGTTGCTAGCTTTTAATGCCGTCGTTTGCTCCTTTTTCTTTTCACCTGCATCACTTTGCCTTTGGCTCACTCCTTGCTCGTATGCAATGAGTGACCCAAGGAGGATATCAATAGAATAAACATTAAGGTCTTTAAACTCAGTGATAGCAGTTATCTTAGCATCATAGGAACTAGGTAAGAATCTAAGAATTTTATTCACTTTCTCATAATTTGATATCTCACTACCTAATGCATGCAAGGATGTCACGATTTGGGTGAACCTAGTATACATGTCAGAAATTGTTTCGCTAGGTTTCATACGGAAGAGTTCATAATCATGAAGTTGAATGTTAAGCCTAGACTGTTTTACTTCATTTGTTCCTTCGTATGTAATACACAGTCTATCCCAAATCTCCTTACCAGAAACAGAGGTAGACACTCTCATATAGTCCTCAGACTTCAATGCACAGAAAAAACAATTTAAGCACTTAGCATTCAGTTGGGCTAATTCCCTATCCTCATTGCTTCATTCATTGAAGGGTAATGGAGTTTTCACTCCATTCATAGTTTTAACAGGTGCAACATATCCATCATTCACTAACATCCACGTGCGGTAATCTATAGATTGCAAAAATGTAGACATTCTAATTTTCCAAAAATCAAACGGAATGTTATCAAAAAGTGATGGACGGGTTATTGAATAACCCTCCGCAGTGTTACAATTACCAAAGTTTGACATGATCCTTTTCTTTCAAGATTTTCTAAAATACTATTTTTGAAAGTAGGCTCTGATACTAATTGAAATTACTAGATGGACAAGAGGGGGGGTGAATTGTGAAAATCTTTTGATAATAATTAAAACCTAAGCAGGAGTTCTAAATCTTTTCGTAGTTTTTAGAATTTTAATATGAAAAATTAAACAACCCCTTTTTTTAAATTTTCAAGCCAAATATTTTGAAATTAAAAAAAACATGGAGTAATGAAAAAGCAGTAAGGAAAAAACACACCAAGATTTTTATAGTGGTTCGGTCATAATATGACCTATGTCCACTCCTCGGAGTCCTCCGCTGCGGGATTTTCACTACCAACTATAGTTCTCCTTTTGCCCCCCTTAGCAAGGCGGAGAAGCCTTTACAAACCTCCCTTTCACCAACCCGGTGTGGCGGAGTGCCAAACTCTATTTTCGCCCTCCTGGCGACGGCAGAGAACCTTCTCGCTTTTCTCCCTCCTGGAGAAGGCAGAGTACCTCGAGGTCACGGATGTAGACGAGCCTTTCCCTTGGAGATCCTCCCTCAAATTCTTCTAGGGCCATAGGAGGAGCAAGATGTTGCAAGTTTGGAGCAACCGTATGATCTCCCTCACACCTCTTCTCCCTCACAACGCTCACCTTCTCCTTCTTCTCTCAAACCCTAAAGAAACTCTCTAGAGCTCTCTCCCTTGGAATCTCTCTCTAACCACGTTCACCTCTCTTGATTCACACACAAAATATGACAAGTTTTTACCCATAAAACGAGCTCTAAAATCCCTGAGATTTCAAAAGTAGTCGTTACTATCATATAGTATGGTTTCTAATCGTACAGTATGATATGTTTAAACCGACTTCGTCCTGGTACAAAATAGTACGAACAGTTCAAAAATGTTCAAACAGTACGATACTAAATCATACGGTACGGTCCATGATAACACAGTTCGTACAAGATGATAGTCGAGACGATCAAACATCGTCTCTGTTCATCGTATGGTATGATGTGCATCGTACAGTACGATGAGACAAAAAACAACTGATCATCCGGGACAATTATAATTCGTCTCTGTTCATCGTATTATACGAAGGTATTGTACAGTACGATGTTCAAATTATAATTAAGCTTGAATCTCTTGCACTAATCACGGGTTAAATTAAGTAAGTAATTAAAGAACATCATACAGTACGAACGTGTTCATACAGTACAAGCGGAAGAAAACATCTTGCTTAAGTTAAGACGATGTTAGGGTTTTGGCTTTGAACATATCATACAGTACGAATATATTCATACGGTACGCTCTATTCACAGAATCGTCCTACAAAGCTCTGATCGTACGGTACGACTTAATTTCGTACAGTACGATCTACAGAGAAAGAAAAATCTAAAATTTTCATTTAAAACACTCTCCCCCTGTGTGTGTGCATGGTTGCTCAGACTTTTATGCATTTTGTGGCCAGGCTCAAGAAAATAAAAAATAAAATAAAGAACAAAATACATTGCACACTCATACTCCTAATCTACCCATCCTTGAGTCTTCCTGTCGTCCTGAGTAGCTTTTGATCTTCCTGAAATGTTAGTACTCATGGACAATAGCAAATAATATTCAATGAATCTCATGTCAATTATTATTTGTCATCATCAAAATCTTAAGCTTGGGGTCATGGGTTACAACACTACCATCATCGAAGAAGAAGTTGAACAAGTAGAAGCAAACCACCCAGCTCCATGATTCGAGAATTGGATGGATCCTTACATCAACTATCTCAAAAGTGAATTAATCAATTCCAAAATTAGCGAACCTCAATGATTCAAAGCTAAGGCAGCCAGATACCTATTGATAGGAAATCAGTTATTTAGAAGATCTACCTCCTTGCTTAACCTCAAGTGTGTTCGAGGAGACCAAAAGGAGTGGTTACTAATTGAAATTCATTTTGGTGAATGTAGAAGTCATTTTGGAGAATACACTCTTACCCATCAAATCTTGAGGCATAGATATTTTTGGCCAACTCTAAGAAAAGTTGCCGAAGAATTGTCTAAGTGATGCATACAATGTTAGAAGTTTGCTCCGATGTAGCTGCAATCTTCTCACAAACTACACTTAGTAACATGTCCCTGATCATTCACCATGTGTGGAATGAACTTATTAGTTATGTTCCTTCCATCAACGGGGCAAAGATGATTCATCCTAGTCATGATCGCCTACTTCACAAAGTAGATAGAAGCCAAAACACTCACTCGCACCACGTCTTCCATAATAAAAAATTTCAACTGGGCAAACATCATCTCTTGATATTTAGTTCCTTTCATTATCATTATAGATAATTGATGTGGGGCTTGAGTTGGTGCTTGCATTAAATTATTATGGAAATATGCTTAGTTTTTTTAAATATAATTTATGAAAGCTAACTTTAACACAAGTATATATGCTGAATCAAGTAATAAAGTGATAGAGAAGAGTGTTGATCCTACGAGAAAATATTCTTCTTAATTATAATCCAGCTACCACCATTTAATCTAAATACACAATTTATCCTACTGAATGTCAAAATGGATATTTTTGAGTTTTTGTGATGTAATAAAAACTTGTAAGAAAAATTGATACTAATGGAAATTAAATGTTTTGCACTAATGAATGCAAGACAACATGGTTTTCCTAATAAGACTCTTTTTTAGATGTGGATCAGAGTATATGCATCCCTAGATCTGTAACAAACTTGTAGATGTGAAAAGGAAAGTTTAAGGCCTTACTATAATTTTACTATCTCGAAAGAACCTTAAATGTTTGTCATCTATGTCTAGGTATGTCAACATTCCATTTGAATGCTCCTATATTTTCTAATTTTCCTCTATTGAGGCTATATATTATGCTAGATATTAACTACGAACATGATCATTGTATTTATTAAATGGAGAATGAGGATATTAAAAGCATCCTTACAAAATTTAAAGTGCAAGTGTATATATTAGTACTTACTATTTCTAAAGAATATAGATTTAGCCAGACATGGATAATAAAGAAAACAAAATCACATTCATTTCATTCATATGAAAAAGATATAGGAGAGTAAATAAAAAAATATCCCCTAGAAAGATCAATTGATATTCTCCACACTCCTTTTACTTACCATAATATATTTGCTTACATAATAGAGGCTAAGATTTCCTAAAAGAAAGTATCTTGCACTTTCCTATGCTCCTTGGTCTTTACACTAAGGGGGAACTAGAAGAAGACACTATCAAGTACCAGAATCCACTGAAATGATAGAACCCCCTAAATAAAATAACTAAAAACCCATTTATATATGCACATAAATGGGTTTAGGCATCGCAATGTTTGTCAAGTTAGCATTATGGCAGTGTAATTTGAACTAGCACGTCGGCGCTATAATTTTGACTCAACTATAGTGTTGGGCTTACCTGGCACTATTACTAGGTGAACCATTACATCTTTCAAATGAATCAACGTGGCTCCTTATTCCTACAACTGCTCTATCTTGGTGCTATAAAATTTGAGTGTTACGGTGCAGATTTTAGGTGCAACACTATTGTAAGGCCCTGGGGTGCTGACATGGTCTCCATTAGGATGTTGAATTTTCCTAAAATTTTTGAGAGGCTGGCACTAAAATGTTAAAATTAGGTTCTTGGTGTTATAAATTTCCATGCTATGATGCTAAATTTTTTGGTGCTATGATACTGTTCAACACTTGTAAATTTTACCTTTTCATGAACTTTTTTTGCACAAATGTAACTCAAACAACACATTTTAACTAATTTTAAACATAATAAATAGTATATAATTTACACTTAACAAATTTTCCCTAGCTTAAAGTCCTGTTTGTCCTCAAGCAATGGTGAAATCATATATTGATTAACTTAATAGTCAAAGTAAAATTTGATAATTCAAAATTATTAAAATGTAAGATTATACAATACATCCTAAAAGTAATTTGGAATGAATAAATTTCTTATTCAAATTTAGAAGGTTGTAATAATTATCCTAATTAGTCACCCATGTTATTGCTTATATTCAACCTATCCATTATGGGTGTATGTGAAAGATTGACTTCTAATCTTAGAAATAATTAATATATCATTTAGGAATTAGTTTTGTTTATAGTTAAATTTGAAAGTTCATTAGTGTATAATTATATACATTAGTTCACTTATCTTATCCTATTAGATTTAAGTATTAGGGTGCTATTGGACTTAAACACTATCGTTGCTTGGTCCCGAGAATTGGATAAGAAAGTAGAGGGTTGCATTAGGTTGACATCCAACATAAAACTTGTGAATAATCATGAAATGAATTCTTTAATATATTATGTTAATGCTAGGGTGTTCCCTGGAAGCGAAGCGTTATATAACCTGAATACAATGACAAGTGTACAAGGGTTACTGCACTGGCGCTCGAGTGCAATGTTAAATAGACAAGGTTTCCCACATAATGGATGGATGTGGGCAAAGAAGCTATTCCATGAAACTAAAGTTAGGATAAAAACTTGGAATATAGGTTCCCTTACAAACAAATTAATGAAATTAATAGATATTATGATTCATTATAAGATAAATATTTTATGCATTCATGAAACTAAATGGGTTGGAGACTAGGCTAAGGATATTGATAGTTTAGGATTTAAACTTTGGTATTCTAGTAAGATTCATACTAGAAATGATGTAGGTGTAATTATAGATAAGAGTTTAAAGGATAATGTTATAAAAATAATAGAATTTGAGATATAACTATAACTTTAAAGATTATTATTGATGCTAAGATTATTAATATTATAAGTGCTTATGCTCCTTAAGTAGTTTGGATATACTTTGAAAATTAAAATTTTGGAATGACTTGGAAGAATTAATACAAAAGATACCTCTTGAAGAAAATAATTTTTATTAGAGGAGATTTAAATGGACAAGTTGGTAGAGTTGTAGAGGATTTTAAAAGCATTCATGGTCAATATGGGTTTGGAGCAACTGAAGAAGGTGGTAAGACCATATTATATATATTTTTTGGCTTATTATTTTGTAATTGTTAATACCTTAATTAAAAAAAGAAATGAGCTTCTTATCAATTATAAGAATGGATATAGTAAAACTCAAGTTGAATATTTTCTTATAAGAAAAATATATCATTTAGGTTGCAAAGATTGTAAAGTTATTCTGAGTCAAAGTTTGTGTACCCAACCTTGTTGATTAGTTTTAAACTATAAAATGAAGGGGAAAAAAAATAAAAAATAAAGTAACATTATTATATGATTAGATGGGGGTATTTAAGGAATATTAACAAAATATTTTTGGGAGTAAGATACTAGATCTTAAGATTTTGTCTGTGCATGAGGAAGCTAATATTACGTAAGGAAAAGTAGCTAGTGATATTAAGAATGTTGCAAAAGATGTGCTAGGAGTATCAAAGAGAAAGCTCATAATAATAAATATAGTTGGTAGTGGAATTAAAATGTGGAAGAAAAGGTAAAAGATAAGAATATTTGTTATAAAAATTAGTTTATATATAAAAATTCTGATAATTGAGAAAGATATAAAGAGGCCCATAAGGAGTCTAAGAAAGTAATGCGCGATGTAAAGTTTTTAGCTTTTAATGATTTAGATAATATATTATATACTAAGGAGGGTGAATAATTTATCATCTTGGCATCCTCTTCCCCCGGGTTGGATCAAGGTAAATGTAGACGCCTCTGTTTTTAATAACTATAGTACTGGAATTGGTGGAATCTTCAGGGACTGTAAAGGCCGAGGAATAGCTGCTTTTGGAATTCAATGTCAACATTGGGATTGTGCTCAAATGGAGGTCTTAGCCATCCTTGCTTTCAGGAATTATATACAAGATTGGATGTTTGAAGTTGAAGGTATTGTGATTGAAGGTGACAACTCCAATGTCATCAAGATTTTTCAAAATGCTTTAAAAAAACCTTTGATTGATGAAGATTTTCTAAAGCCTAAGGACTTAGATTTTCTTCTTAACTTTAAGCATTTCTTCTTCTCTTTGGCTAATAGAAATTGTAATAAGTTAGCTCATCTTTGTGCTAACTATGCCCATTTTTCATCATTCTTTGGAATGATTTCTCTAGGAATAATGTTCCTCCTTTTTTAGCATTATTGAAGGAGGAATCATCTTGTAAGTAAGGAGTAATAATATTTTATTGCTATTTGCAATTTTCAAAAAAAAAAAGGAGGGTGAATGATATATATATATATATATGTTATTTAAAAAAAGTGATAAGATTAGTAAGGATTTAGTTCAAGTTAAGTGTATTAAGGATGAAGATCACAAAGTGTTTTTATTAGAAGAGGATATTTAACAAAGGTGGATGAGGTATTTTTCTAAACTTTTCAATGAAGATTATGAGAAGGAGATTGACTTTAGTGACCTTAGCACCCTAAAAAAATAATGTTTTTATTTTTATCTGTGTATTAGTAAAAATGAAGTTAGAGAGACTTTAAAGAAAATAAAGTGTAGAAAAGTCACTGAACTTGATGACATTCCAATAGAGGTGTGGAAATGCTTAGGAGATGAAATAATTTCTTGGCTTACCAAACTTCTTAATATTATTTTGACGTGTATAATGATTCCATACGAGTGGAGAATGAGTATGTTAATTCCTATTTTTAAGAATAAAAGTGATGCACAAGATTATGTGAATTATAGAGGAATTAAGTTAATGTGTCATATTTTAAAACTAGAGGAGAGAGTTATGGAGAATAGGTTACAACGTTATACTAATGTTTCTCCAAATCAATTTGGATTCATGCTGAGTAGGTCTACTATGGAAGCTACACATTTATTGAGAGGTTTGATGGAGAAGTATTGGGAGAATAAGGTGTTGCGACTCGAGCTCATGAGCTTATGGTTCGATGATAACAAACATTATGGCTCAAATCTTTTTGTCTTATAGTATTTTTATTCTATATCTGTTTGTGCGTGTACTAAAAATTTAGGAACACCATGCACCATCCAATGAAGAATCAGAGCTCAAGATTAGGTAGAATAGGTTATGCAATAAAAAGTCTAATATTTATTGATGTAATTTTGATTTCTTGAGTCAAGCCTTGTAATAGTAGTCTAGTAGAAAACAAATTTCTATTGCACTTTCCACTGCTGAAGTTGAGTACATTGCTTTAGGGAGTTGTGTAGCCCAAGTCCTTTGGTTGAAATAGCAAGTTCTATATTTAGCTGTAGGCACAATTTCAATTCTTTGTGGCAACACTAGTGCCATTTGCATTTCTAAAAATCCTATCCAACATTCAAGGACTTAGCACATTAATATAAGGCATTAATTTATTAGAGACCATGTGACCAAGGTAGACATTGACTTAAATCATGTGGCAACTGAGAAACAATTGGCTGACATCTTTACTAAATCACTGGCCTTCAACAATTAGCATTTCAAGGACCAGATTGGGTGTGATTCACATAAATGCATGAACTTAATTCTTAGTTATTTCTATTTTTATCTGTTGCTTATTTTTTCTGTTGTTTTTTTTTTTTTTTGAAGTTTTTTGATTGTTTATTTTTTTTACTTATGTTGTTTTATTTTTTCATAAATTTTCATTTGTTTTCTTTTTCTTTTAATCAATGTTAAATTGATATTTTATTCTTTATTTTTGTTTTTGAAAATTTATAGTCAATGTTTGACATCTCTACCAGTTAAAGGGGGAAACACCTTTGATTATTTCCTTTTCTTTAACTTCTTGTAGTGGTGTAATTCTCTTTTCGAAACAAAAGTCTCTCTCAAATCAATAAATGGACTCTACAATTGAGATCTCTTAAATCTTACTATAGTAATCTATCTTATATATATAATGTTTAAAGTCTTTATTTTACCTTCATATTTTTTCGTAATCTTGTCTTTGCATTTATGTTATGATTTTTTATTATATTTTATGATTCATTCTTCCTTATATTAGACAGTGAGTTTTTCTTCTATAATATCTAGAATATATAATCACAACTGAGAATATTTAAAATTTTTGAAAAAGGGGTCTAGCATGTAAATAAATGAAAAAAAGTGGCCAATGATGCCAAAATCAAAAGATGTGCAATGACGCTAAATTAAAATTAAAATATATATAATATATATATATATATATATATATATATATATATATATATATATATATATATATATATATATATATTAGAAGAATTCAAGTGTCACTTGATATTTTTGAAAGGCTTGATTTTGGAATTCTTGATCGTAACTAATTACTTTGATATATTATTCTATAAAATATTTTTTGGAACCAAGTTTTGAATGGATCCCTTTTTCTTATCTAATTAATTTTTCTAATTTAGATCTTTGTTTTCAAAAGACGGTTTTGTCCTAAGAGAAGTTTGAGCTAAGAATAACATGATCGGTTGTTTTACTATTTTTCCAATTTCAACGATGTGAAGTCATTGATACTTATAAATTTTTAATTCAATCACATGAAAAATTTATCATATTCAAACTTTGATAAAAAAAACTTTTATTCCTTATTCCATTTTATGTCTTTATGTCTTTTTCATATTTTATTTTTTTATTTTTTGTGTTTAGGCCTTCTCTAATCATCTCCATCCATTCTCTAATTTTTAAAATTTTTCTCACATCGTCACGGATGATATGATCGTCTTTTATTTTAATTATTTTTGATCATCTTGTACGATCCTCCTCATCCTGGACGATCTTCACAATCTCTTCTAAATTATTTGTGATCTTCCCGGATGATACATTTGTTCATCCTAGATTATCCACATGGCAAAATTCGGCACTCACCTTTATTCCAACCTGTACAATTCATTATTATACATCATCATGAACAATCCATCTAATCGTCTCAACATCATCCGGAATGACTCCTGGCATGATCACCTATGTCTTATCATCCCAGACAATATCTGATCATCTTGAATGATATCCCTACCTTTTCGACCAATCATTTCGGACGAAATTATTGCACCAGATCATCCTAGATGATTTTGTGATTATCCTAGACGATCCAGCCGATTCTTTATAAATCGAGCCCCTCAAGCAGTTTTTTTCTCACACCCTCTTCTTCCATAGTCTTACACTTTCAATTTCCTTATTGTTCTTGATCATGGCAGGAGGAAAGCAATTTCACCAACTTTTTGGGAGTTCCTCAATGGAGACTCTGGATGCTCGCTTCACTGAGGCGGATGATCAAGCTGTCTATCAAAGGTGCAAAATAACCGAGATTACTATCTCTTGGACTGTCAATCCACAAATTCTTTCCTATCTTATCCTAGATCTTTTTGCTCACACTTCCTTGACCTTTCTTCTTACTCTCTTTGTCCCCTTTAACTCCAAGCTTATTTTTGAATTTTTTGCCAGGCTCTACATTAACTCTTCTTTCACTGCTCTTAGGTCTTATGTGAATTAATGCCCCATAGAAATCACATATTAGGATTGTGAGGATGTTTTGTAACTTTCCACCACAAGGGACAAACTCCATACCCTATTTACTGATACTGATTACGACTAGGCTCCGTCCTACCACTTTCTTAGAAATACTAATTCTCACTTTCACATTGGATAGTCTAGCACCTAACTCAAAGATGCTAGGACAACCTAGCATGTCCTTCACACCACAATTCTTCCTAAAGTTGGTGATCGCGTTCATATCACTCCTCTTCTTTCGATCACAATTTTTTACGTTTTGGCTCATCGTGAATTCAATGTCATAAATTTGATTTTTTGTTACATTTAGCATTTGACCCCTATTTGAGATCCAGGACATAGGAAGAAGCCCAATCTTACCCTAGGACATATCATTGCCTATATCTTAGAATCAAAATACAACCTCCAATATCTTCCCACACTAAATTTTTAGTCTGCCTTCTACTCAAATAACTCCTTCCACATTCTTCACAGTACTCATCTCCACCCGGGGCATAAGGAAGCTAAGAAAGTTGAGGAGGAGGAAGCTCCTATACCTGTTCCTACACCTACTCTGCTCCACCAGCTCTCTCAATTGGATCAGCTAGTGGAGCAATTTGACCAGTGGGAAACTCGCTTTGAGACATACGTCATTGCACAGGAGTTGCAACATGTGAAGGATGTTGCTCACTTTGATGCTTACGTAGCGCACCAGCAGCACCAACATGACCGTGATATGGCCTGGCCTGGGGAGCAATTTGCAACACTTTCCAATTACTTTCAGCTGCATCCACCACCACCACCTCCTCCTTTGGATGATCAATGGCCATCTTTCTTGTAGGTTGCTTGTTTTTGTTTGTTGTAGTTTTACTTCTATTTAGTAGTTTTTGTTATTTTTCTTTTTCCCTCCTCCTTTTGGTGATGTCAAAAGGGGAAGTAGTTGTACTTATTTGCACTATTCTAGTATGTTCTAGTTTGTTATGTTTTTATGATGGATAGTTGAACTATTTCAACTGTGGTTATTTCTTTACCTGGTTCCATTAAAACTATTTTGAACGGCTTCAATTACTTTTTGTTTGTTATCATAAAAAAGGGGGAGATTATTACAAATGTGTTTTCAGGGAGTATAATTTTTAAGATAGCAAACCCTTTTGTTTCTCTACGACTACCTTCCCTACTAACATTTCACATCCACAAGATCAAACTGCAATTTGAACCAGCTCAAGATTGGATAGACTAGGTTTGAGTCAGTTTGTAAACTTTTCCCTTTCTTGATAGTATTATAAATGATGTGGTTCATGATCCTATGTAACCTTGCACACACACACATGGGAGAAAAATTCTATCTATTTTTAGAGTTCTCTATTTTTGGTCAAATTATTTGGGATGATCCACAAATTGTCTTAGATGATACGTTAAAAATAAAAACCCTAATTAGGGCATCCTGGTTAAGGCAGCCTTCATTAAGCGCATCGTCTTGGATGATATTAGTATTATCCGGGATCATATGCACAAGTAAGAAAGAATCAGCCACCAGATCTATTTTGGTAGTTTTAATTTTTAATCATCATCCAGGACATCAACCTGGACGATGTGATTCAATTATGACTAAATTAATCTAGTAATTAAAGAAAGCAATTAAGGTTTGATTGCTTGATCATATCATCCTGGATGATCTAAGGATTGTCTGAGATGATTAGTTCAAAAACCTTAGTTTATTCCTGAACGATAAAACTTCGAGCAGCTTTTCTTCAGGGTGATGTTCTGGACTATATGTGTTAAATTTAACTAATCATCCAGGATGATCGTTAGATCGGCCTAGACGGTCTAGTTATTTTTACATCATTCAGACACCCTTTCAGGTTGATGTTATGGACTATATCCTTTGATTTGTTCTAATCGTATAGGATGATATCCTATCATCCTGGATAATATGAACAAAAATCTTCTGATCGTCCCAAACCATCCAGGCTGATTGAGTGAAATTTGTGCTAATCGTGCAGGATGATATTTATATCGTACTGGACAATAAAGTTGATTTGTCTAAATTAAGAGCTATTCAAAAACTCTTCTATTTAAGAACTCTTGTTCTACCCAGGAAATCATCCCTTGGTACTGTCTTGACCTGAGATATCCTAGAGGAGAGGGAGTGAAAAGGAGAGAGAGAGAGAGAGAGAGAGAGAGAGAGAGAGAGAGAGAGAGAGAGAGAGAGAGAGAGGATCTTGTGAGGGGGAGTTTATGAGGGGTTTCACAAAGGTTTCTCCAAGCTAGGATCCAAGTCGTTTCCTATGATCTTCATCCCTTGTTCATGAAGGCTCGAGAGAGGTTGACTTCAGCAATCGATCAAGGTTCTCTGCCTACTTCAAGAGGAAGCAAAAGGAGTTGGGTTCTCTGCCTCACCGGTGTTGGTGGAAAGGTGTTTTTGTACAGGCTTCTTTACCTTACTGTGGGAGAAAAATGAGAGTCACTGAGGTTAGTACAATACTGTAAGGGTGCCTTCGGGTAGTAGACGTAGGTCAAGTTCACCGAACCACTATAAATCTCTGTGTTCTTTACTACTATTTTTTTCGCATTTAATGTTCGCATGTTAAATTGCTTTGTAGTGAATTTTTGTTTGGTTAAGTTTTTTTTTTATTATTGAAAGGTTTTTTTTTTTAAATACCCCCCCCCCCCCCCCCCCCCCCCTCTCTTGATTAGCTTGGGCTAGTTCATAAGGGATTAACATCCCTAACAAACTTTCAGTAAAGTCTAAATTAGAATATTATATAATTTAAAAGGAAGAACTATGTTCCTAGGTTTTGGATTCCTATAAGATATCTAAAAATTCTTTTAATAACACTCATATGGAGTTCCTTGGGATCAGTCTGAAATGTAGCATATATACATGCACTAAACATAATATTAAGTATACCAACAGTCAAATATAGAAGTGATATAATTATCCCTCTGTATTTCTTCTAGTTAATTGATATTCTATTTGGATCCTTATCTAATTGAATGGTGGAGCTCATTAGAGTATTGATTGCCTTAGCATTATCCATCTCATATTTCTTAAGGATATCTTTAATATATTTTGTTTGGCTAAGGAAGGTTCCATCAATCATTTTTTAACACTAAATTTAAAGAAATAGGAAATCTCTCCCATCATGCCCATCTCAAACTCTGCACTCATTATTTTTTAAAATTTATTATAGAGATTCTTATTTATTGATCCAAATAATATATCATCAACTTAAATCTGAATAATGAGTATATCTTCTCCTTCTTTCTTTAGGAATAAGGCGGTGTTTACACTCCTCTTAATAAATGCTCTACCTACGAGCAATGTGTTTAGCCTTTTAAACCAAGCTCTATGTGCTTGCTTCAATCCATATAATTCCATCTTTAATTTGTATACAAGATTAAGAAATTTATTATTCTTAAAATATGGGGGTTGTTTAACATATACATCTTATTTAATCACCCCATTTAGGAAGTAACTCTTAACATCCATCTGATATAACTTGAATCCTCTAAAGTAAGCAAAGACTAAAAGCACTATAATGGCTTCTAATATAGCTAAAGGGGTAAATGTCTCTTCAAAACTAATTTCTTCAATATGATTGTACCACTTAGCTACTAATCTAGCCTTATTTGTAACCACTATCCCAGAGTCCATTTTATTCTTGAAAACCCATTTAGTTCCTATAACGCTCTAATTTTTAGGTCTATTAAGCAACACCAAAAAATTGATTACATTCTTCTTGCATAGCAAGGATCAATAATTCTTTAGATAAAGCTTGATCTATATTTGAGGGTTATACCATAGAGATAATAGTAGAGTGGCTAACCTCATTTCTAGATTTATGCCTAGTTCTTACTCCTACTAATGGATCTTCTATGATGTGCTCCTTAGGATGAATAGATTAATATCTCTAATCTTTAAGCAATAAGTTTTGAGGCTCTACTCTATTTTCTAGGTAAATATATTCTACTCCTTAGGTGACCTCAACCATTTCTTCTTCTTCTTAATCTAACTTAGACTCAACAGATTTATAAGATTCATCAAATAATACATGAGTGGCCTCCTCTACCACTAATGTACTCTTATTGAAAACTCTATTGGATTTGCCTATAGTTGAATATCCTAGGAAAACTCCATCATCAGATTTAGGATTAAATTTTTCTAATGGAGATTTTCCATTCTTTAGATTGAATACCTTACATCTAAAGACTTGAAGGTGAATGAGATTTGGTGTCCTTCCTTTGAGTAAATCATAGGATGTCTTATTGAGCTTGGATCTTACATTAACCATATCTAAAACATAATAAACATTATTCACTGCTTCTACTGAAAAATACTTTAGAAGTGATTACTTACCTAGCTTGGTTCTAATAGCTTTTACCAAGGTTCTATTTTTCTTTTCTGCAACCTCATTCTACTGTGTGGTTCTAGGAGCAAAAAAAATCTGTTGCATACCTAACTCCTTATAGAATGATTCAAACATTCCATTTTCAAATTTCACACCATGATCACTATAGATAGTTAGGATCTCACAACCTTTTTTTTCTAATCCCACAACGTAAGGAATGTCCTAAATTTCTCGAATGATACATTTTTATGTGATAAAAATCTAATCCATGTAAATCTTGAGTAATTATCAATAGTCACATATTCATATGTTTTCCCACCTAAGCTAGTAGTGCTAACCAATCTAAATAAATTCATGTGAAGGATTTCTAAAGGTCTATAAGTGTTGATGTATTTAAAGGAGTGAAAGGAAGTTTTTTATTTGCTTTCCTAGTTGGCAGGCATCACAAAGGTAGTCCTTAGAGAATTCTATTATAGGTATGCCTATTACTAGTTTTTTGGGTTACTTTTCTGAATATTTTCATGCTTGCATGGCATAGTATCCTATGTCATAGCTAGGATTCATTAGAAATTATTTTCAAGCATAGAGAACTAGTGCCTTTAATACAATTTAAATTAAACATATAAACATTATTAATTCTCTTTTCTTATCAAATAATATTACCATTTAAACTAAGTAGACAACTAATATATAAGAATTTAATATAAAAACTTTTGTCTCATAGTTGATTGATGCTATCTTAATTATATTTTAAGACAAGTATGACTTTTTTAATAATAAAATTCTTGGAATTACCAATCATATATGAACCTATAACTTTTCTAGAAGTATTGTATCCGAATGTAACCTTACCTCCTGCCCTGGCCTCTAGCCTGATGAATTGCTTCATGTCTTTAATATTGTGTCTTGAGCATCCTCTATATAGGTACCACATGCTCCCACTAGGCCTTTTATAGAGCATTTCTACAAACTCAATCATTTATTAGATTTAGGAATGACTTTCATACATGATATGTTGTGGTGCAAGTGATTTGGGACTCCACACTAGAAATGACTTACTTTGTATTATGCATGTGCGGGCTATGTGACATAGCATGCTACAAGAATGACACCAAACACCTGAAAAATAATTCACTAATCTATGTTGGTTGTGTTGCCTCTTCCTAGAGGTATATGATGCATGTAGTGATGTGAGGTAATACTGCTGTGTAAATGTAGCTAGTTTTTTACTTAGTTGTCGTGCATGAATTTTTGCTCTTAAAAATCAATTCACAATTTCAAGACTTAATACTTTTAAATTTTAATGCATGCTCTTTACTATCTAATTCAAATGTAAATGTTTCTAATTATTTAAATAAATTTTTATCACAAATTTTTTTTTACTTCTAGGTTTCATTTGTATTTGTTAGATTAATATGCTTCTTTTTTAATGCATCAAACTCATCAAGTAAAGACATATGATTACTATCTAAATTAGAATATTCAACTATCGGATAATTATGCTCTTTTTGTAAAGTAGTAAAATCGGAGTTTAATCTAACATACATCTTTTTTAGCTTTCTATATGAATCATAATTTTTTTTAGATATGATAAAAAGTTCATCATAAGATTGCCAACATACCCATCTTGATCTAATTGATCAAGATTATCCTTAGCCATAAGATATAGATTTTTTTACCTCCTTCTATGCTTCCTATTCACATGAAATTGAGGTAGAGTGAGCCTAAAACACCTTATATGTCTATTCCTTCCCCCTTTATGAACATTGCCTTCTCTTCACTCTTCTCCTTAATCGGATGAATTTTTTGTTGGGGTAGTCTTTCCTCAAGTTACATGGCTTTTTCCATTCAAAACAAATGGTAATGGATGATGCTTTGAAAGTTTTAGTTGTTTTACCTTTATTTTTTTAATGATTACTCTTTTATTTTTTTCTTAAAAAGTTTTTGAATTGACATGTCATCAGTTCTATGTTATCATCTTCCTCAACTGTAGAGCATTCACTTTCTATCTCAGTTTCTTTCAATGCCATCACTTTGTCATTTCTCTTATCTCCTACTACCTATAATCTCTGACTCACTCCTTGCTCATAGGAAATTAGTGAGCCCAACAAGTTATCTATGGAATAAATATTAAGATATTTTGATTCACAAATGATAGTAACTTTAGCATCATAATTACTAGTAAAAATTAAAGATTTTTGTTCATTTTCTTAGAATTTGAAAGCTCTCTACATAAAGCATTCGGATATGACACAATTTGTGTCAACCTAGTGTACATGTCTGAGATGGTTTCATTAAGTTTCAAGCGAAAGAGTTCATAATCATGTAAGAGAATATTCAACCTAGATTGCTTAACCTCAATAGTTATTTCATATGTAATACGCAATTTATCCTAAATACCCTTGCCAATGGTACATGTGGAGACTCTCATGTAATCTTCAGACTTAGAGCACATAAAAAAGTGTATAGAGAGTTGCTATTTGCATGTTTTACATTCTTGCAACTTGTATTATTTTGATGATTTCAAATATTATTGTTTTATATATCTCTTAACACTTTTTGGAAGATTTATTTTTGCTCTAGTGTGTAATAACATTTCAGGAAAATCAACTCCAAGCGATGAAGAGTACAAATTATTCATTTGTAAACTATAAGTTTTGAAATGAGAGGGAGTGATTGTAATTGAGTGAAAAATCACAACACACACTCTTAGGGGACATTTTTTTTTAACGGATCATACGGGACGGACCTGGTTCGTACGGGACGATCATGTCAATTAACCCCTAGAAAGAGCAATGGATCGAACAGGCAGGTAGAAAATTTTCTAAGTCCTAATCGTCCAGGATGAATTTGATATTAATCCCGGGACGAACGTCTCTAGATTCTCACCTTGCACTGTTCGTCCAGACAAAAAATATTATTCGTACCGGGATGAAACTCTCTGTATTAGATCGTACAGAATGAAATGAACCTTTGTCCCTGGACGAAACTCTCTGGACGAGATCGTATAGGGCGAAATAAATTTCAAACCCTGGACGAAACTCTCTGTATAAAATCATCCCAGGATGAAACATGTTTGTCCCAGGACGAACTGAACCTACTTACCTCAGTTGGTTACGTCCTGTAAAATTTTTGGAACTGACCTATGTAATAACCATTTCGTACCAGACGAACATAGTTCGTACGGGATGATAAGCGTATACCAACATAGTTCATACCAATATACATTAGGATCATTTCCGACACTTTAAGTAAAATCGTCCGGGACGATCCACGATCGTACGGGACGATCCACTACGTACGGAATTAAAAACTTGCAGTTTTTGGGCAATTTTTCTTATTTCTTTTTGGACGAAGGGTTCTCTACCCACATTAGGAGAGTGTCAAAGGACAAAGGGCTCTCTGCCAACACTAGGAAGAGTGTAAAAGGACGACGGTTCTCTACCGCACTGGGTAGTGGTGAAAAGAGTGTTTGTAAAGGCTTCTCCGCCTTGCTGTGGGTGCAAAAGGAGATACACTATTTGTATTGGTGCAATACTCAGAGGTTGCCTCTAGGGAGTGAATGCAGGTCTGGTTTAAACCGAACCACTATAAATCATGTGTCTTTTTATTTTTGCATTTAATTTTGTGTTTTAAAAATTGTGGTTGAAAAACTTTTTATAAAAATTCATTAAAGTTTAATTTAGGTTAAATTTATCAAAAGAGAGAAAATTTTTAAATACCAATTCACCCCCCCCCTCTCTTGGTAGCTTTGGGACATTAACTTAGTTTAACAACCTATTTACTAGACTCAACAAGTGGTATCAAAGCTTTGTTTGAAAATCATACGTTTAAACTACTTTTTGATTAACATAGATGGCTACATTTGGAAACTGAAATACACCTGAGGGTTACTCTATTACTAGACCTCCACTGTTTGACATTATACCTTTTGATTTTTGGAAAACGCGCATGTCTACTTTCTTACAGTCACTTGATTATCGTATGTGGATCTTAGTCCAGGAAGGTTATACAAAACCAACTAGATTAGTTGATGGAGTTAGGGTAGAAACACCTTTTGCAGATTGGACTATAGAAGAACGTGACTTAGCACAACTAAATGCTAAATGTTTAAATAGTTTGTTTTGTGCTTTAAAATCTGAAGACTACATGCGGGTTTCAACTTGCAAAAGTGGAAAGGACATATGGGATAGACTTTGTATAACTTATGAGGTGGCTAATGAGGTTAAGCAATCAAGACTTAATATCTTGTTACATGATTATGAATTATTTCGCATGAAACCAAATGAATATATTTATGATATGTACATAAGATTCACACAAATTGTCACCTCTTTGCATGCACTTGGTAGGAAACTAACAAATGCTAATAAAATTCTTCATTATTTACCTACTGCTTATGATGCTAAAATTACTGCAATTATAGAGTCTAAAGATCTAAACATTTATTCTATTGACAATCTTCTTGGTTCACTCATTGCTTACGAGCAAGGGGTTAGTCAAATAAAGATTGATGCAGGTGAACCACGAAAGGAGAAGAATATAGCACTAAAAGTGGAAGAGTCTGAGAGTGAACACTCATAACCTGAGGATGAAGACGACATTACATTGATGACTAGACAATTCAGAAGCTTTCTGAAGAGGAAGCAGAAGAGACGCCAGCAATGGAATAGAAGTAAATTTAATAGAAATGGCAAGGTTTCTAATGAAGTGATTTGTTATGAATGCAGGAAACTAGGTCATATCAAGACTGATTGCCCAAAACTCAAGGCCAGTCCTAGCAAGGAGAAGGTAGAGGAGAAATCAACTGTAAAGAAGGGAAAGAAGAAGTTTCAAAGAGTTTTTTGGGCGGACTCAGCTTCAGATTCATCAGAGACTGAAAAGGAAGAAGAAGTCAGCAATCTTTGTTTGATGGAAGATAGTCTTGATCAATCAGATCAAGAAGTGGGTCGCTCTCACACAAGACCTCGTGGGAGCATATGGTACCTAGACAGTGGATGTTCAAATCATATGACTGGAGATACTGCTCAATTCATAACGCTGTAAGCTAGGAGTGGAGGCAAGGTAACACTTGGAGATAACACCACAAAGAAAATGGTTGGATCAAGTATGATTAGAAACTTAAAAAACTTTTTTATTGATAATGTGTTATTGGTTGAAGGATTAAAGCATAATTTGTTAAGTATAAGTCAGCTATGTGATAAGGGTTATAGTGTAAAATTTTTTCCTACTAGCTGCATATTAAGCATAAATGGTAAAGATGTGTTGAATGGAAAAAGGGTAAACAATGTTTATATGCTTGATTTAAATTGCATTCATACTCCTACTGCTTTTTGTCTAAAAACTATTTCTGATGAGTCTTGGCTTTGGCATAGGAGACTTTGTCATTCTAGCATGAAAAACTTTAGAAAGATTACTCAAAAAATTTAGTGAGAGGTATACCCAAACTAGACTTTAATAAGGACCACCTTTGTGATGCATGTCAATTAGGTAAATAAGTGAAGTCCACTTTTCAGTCCAATAAGGATCTTAGAACTAGTAAACCTTTGGAAATCTTACACATGGATCTTTTTGGACCAATTGGAACTGCAGGTCTAGGAGGGAAGGTATACGGATTTGTTATAGCGGATGATTACTCAAGATTCACTTGGGTTAGAATTTTATTTCATAAGAGTGAATCATTTGAGGAATTTAGAAATTTTTCGACTTGGATTCAAAGGAAATTAGGGTGTGAAATTATTTCTTACAAAGTGATCATGGAGGAGAATTTGAGAATGAGAGATTAGAAAATTTTTGTAAAGAGAAAGGAATTGATCACAATTTTTCTGCACCTAGAACCCCTCAGCAAAATGGGGTAGTCGAAAGGAAAAACAGAACATTAATAGAAGCTGCCCAAGCAATGTTGGCAGAATACTCACTTCCTAGATATTTTTGGGCTGAGGCCGTTAGCACTGCATGTTATGTTCTGAATAGGGTGAATGTGAGATCCAATTTAAATAAAACACCCTATGAATTGCTAAAAGGGAGAACACCAAATTTGTCACATTTGCATGTTTTTAGTTGCAAGGTGTTTATTCATAAAAATGGAAAATCTGCCTTAGAAAAATTTGATCCAAAATCAGATGAAGGAATTTTTGGATATTCAAGTGTTAGAAAATCTTATAGGGTATTCAACAAAAGAACTTAGGTCATTGAAGAGACCACACATGTGGTATTTGATGAATCTAAAAATTTGAAAGAGCCAAATGTTATTGAAGATGAGATTGAGGATAACTCCCAAAAGATTGATAGAATAAACTTGGAAGAAAATGTGGAAGAGAATTTGAAGATAGAAAATCCTTTGCCTAGAGATTTGAGATTTTCTAAAAACCACCCAAGGGAATTGATTATAGGTGAACCTAGTGAGGGTGTTAGAACTAGGCGTGGATTAAACAAGGAAGTCAATCATTCAGCCTTTATTTCAACTATAAAACCCACTAATATTGATCAAGCACTTTCTGATGAATTTTGGATATTGGCCATGCAAGAAGAGTTGAATCAATTTGTAAGAAATAAAGTGGGAATTAATTTTAAGGTCAAAAGATCAAAGCATAGTTGGAACTAAGTGGGTATTCAAAAATAAAATGAATGACTCAGGTATAGTCATTAGAAATAAGGATAGATTAGTTGCTAAGGGGTATAATCAGATTGAAGGAATTAATTTTGAGGAGACTTTTGCCCCTGTAGCTAGACTTAAGCAATTAGGGTTTTGTTAGCCTTTGCTTGTTTCAAGGGTTTCAAATTGTTTCAAATGGATGTCAAAAGTACCTTTTTAAATGGGGTAATTGAAGAGGGTGTCTTTGTAGAACAACCTCCAGATTTTGAAAATTCTAAATACCCAAATCATGTTTTCAAATTGAAAAAGGCATTATATGGGTTAAAGCAAGCACCTAGGGCTTAGTATGAGAGGTTAAGCACCTTCCTACTTGAAAGATCTTTTGAAAAAGGAAGTGTCGATACAACTCTCTTTTTAAAGAAATTTGGAAAGGATATACTCATTGTTCAAATTTATGTGGATGATATCATTTTTGGATCTTCAAATAAAAATCTTTGTGATGATTTTTCTAAAACAATGAGTAGTGAATTTGAGATGAGTCTAATGGGAGACTTAAATTACTTTCTAGGCTTTAGCATTAAGCAACTTGAGGAAGGTACATTTCTTAGTCAAACTAAATATGTTAAAGACATCCTCAAAAAATATAAAATGGATAATGCTAAACCTATTAGTACACCAATGAGTTCCTCAGTTCAGTTGGATAAGGACCTTAAGGGAAAATTTGTTGATCAAAAGAAATTTAGAAGGATTATTGGATCTTTACTTTACTTGACTTCTAGCAGACCAGATATCATGTTTAGTGTTTGCTTGTGTGCTAGATTTCAATCTGATCCAAAAGAATCACATTTGACTGTAGTGAAAAGGATTTTAAGATACTTACTAGGAACTCAGAACTTAGGAATTTGGTATCTAAAGTTTAACTCTTCATTTGAAATTATTGGTTATTCAGACTCTGATTTTGCAGGCTGTAGGGTGGATAGGAAAAGCATTTCTAGAACATGTCAATTCATTGGAAATTCATTAGTTTCATGGTCTAGTAGAAAACAAAATTCAGTTTCCCTATCTACTGCAGAAGCAGAATACATTGCACTAGGAAGTTGTGTGGCACAAGTACTTTGGTTAAAACAACAGTTGATTGATTTAGGATTAACTATAGGCACTATACCATTTTATTGTGATAATACTAGTGCTATTTATATTTCAAAAAATCGTATTCAACATTCAAGAATCAAACACATTGACATAAGACATCATTTCATAAGGGATCATGTATCCAAGGGAGAAATTGAACATAACCATGTTTCAAAAGAAAATCAACTTGCAGGCATTTTTACAAAACCTGTAGCCTTTGATACTTTCAGTACATTAAGAACTAGGCTTGGAGTGATTGATTTAAATGCTTAGATAAAAATGTTTTTCTACAAAATTGATATTTTGTTTTTGCTTTTTTGTTCATTATATTTTTTGTTTTGTTTTGTTTTGTTTTCTTGTTTTGTTTATTTTTTGTGATATTTTCTTCTTAAATAGTTGTGTATTTATGTTTATCTTGTTTATTTTTATTCGTTTTTGTTTTGAGTGTGAAAATGAAAATTTATGGTCATCATCGTCCGGGATGAAACTTTTTCGTATGGAACGATGTGTGTAAAATGACAAAATACGTGATTTCGAACCGTCTTAAGAGCAGTTTTTTAATGTAGTTCATCTGTACGATCATCCAGGACGAAATAATTTTTCAAACGACGAGATGATTTAATGCAGCAGTTGAATGAATAAGACAGTTTTAATTATGAACTTCGTCCATACGAACCTTTGGTTCGTCCAGATGACACATGTTGGTTCATGGCGGAGGACGGTTTTCAACTGCCATTAAAACGAGTTAAATTTTTGATCGTCCGTACGAACACGTGTTCGTCTGTACGATTGTTTTATTTAAAAGCCTGTATGAAAGGATGCTTTGAAAATTATGTGTTCATGAAAAGCCGTTATTTTTAAACTCATTTGTTTGTCCATACGAAATATTTTCATACCTGACAAATCGAATTCGTACGGGACGAACAAAAATTTTGTCTGGTACGAACAGTCGTTCTTCTTTAAATTAACGGCAGTTTTTACTGAACAGTCACCTTCACACATCTCTTTCAAACCTTTCCACTCTTCAAATCTTACAATGGCAAGTTCTAGCAAGCGCTAAAAGACCTTAGCTAAGTGTCCTCCTAGAAATACATCCGAAAACTTCCTTTCTAGAGCCAATGAAGAATCCTTTGCTAGGTTTGTCTCTGCAAAAATCACCCCATCTAGAGTTCTCCTACAGGATCAATTAACCTTTAAGGTAATGTACTTATTTGCCTCTACCCAATTTGGTTTAATTCTCACTTTAGTACACTTCTACAATAGAGAAACCTTTCACCATTTCTTGGCAAACATGTCATTCAACTCCAATCATTCTGTCATCAGTTCTTTTATTTTCAAAAAGAAAGTTGAAATCACCAAGGAAGACTTTGGTATCTTCCTAAACTTAAGGACTGAAGGCTTAAGAGCACATACCTTAACCACCACAAATTTTGATTGGACTGAAGTTAATCGTGTGATTAGAGGAATAAGAGTTAAGGATCATCAACCTAAAGTATCAACTTTATCACGTGATGACCGTATCATCCAGCACGTACTAAGAACTTCCATTATACCTAAAGCTGGTGATAGAGTCAACATCACTCTTCTTCTTTCTACTGTTACATACATGATTATGACAAGACAACCTATAGATGATGCCCAACTCCTAATTGACTACATTTATGGTCTCTCTGAAATTGGTCATGTTGATCATAAAAGAAAGAAGAACATAGCCTTAGGACATCTGATTGCTTATATTTTGGAAAAGAAGTATAATTTAATTCATCCAGAATAAGACTTTGATGAACCACTCTACTACAACGATGTATCCTTTAGGGCTATCTTCAATAAGGACGAGCCCAGCAAAACTCATGTAGTTCTGAGTGAAACAGAAGAAGAAGCTGAACCTTCACATGCTGTTGAACCAAATTATCAGGATTTGGTTCAAAGATTTGACAATTTAGAGGCTCATTTTGATCAAAGGTTTGATCAAATTAAAACTCACTTGCAGCAGCAAGATATTCAGCCCAATCAGGACAAGGGATTTATGCGTGATCAGATATATGCCATTAATTCCAACATGTTTATGATGAGTAGTTACTTCAACTTCTTTGGTGCAGCACCACCTCCTCCTCCTCCTCCAGATCAGGGTTCATCTGAATGATTTGTTTAGTTTTTGTTCATTGTTTGTTCTGTGTTTTGTTGTAGTTCATGTGTCAGTGATTTACTTTAGTTTGTTGTTTCTTCTTTATTTTAGTTGTGTTACTATTGATATCTTGAACTTCAAATTGTAATAGCTTCATCCGATATCAATATATGTTTCAATGTTTTGGTGTTTAATGTTTTAGAAATATGTGTTAGACTTTATGACATTCATTTTTTTTAATCTTAATAGTGCTTTATTTAATTTGTAAATTAAAATTAATTTCATCAGAAAATATAATTTTTCTAAATTTAAGAGATGCTTATATCTTGATATTATTAAAATTTTCAATTTCATATCTCTTATTTAGACTACATTATCTTTAATATTATTATTGCAATTTAGATGTTCTCTTATTTTGTATTTCTTTTTTCAATTAGTATTTATGCACTTAAAAAATTTTGAAATTTTAGATTATTAATTTTGGAAAGAATTCAATTACTCTTGAAAACTATACAAATATACAAAAATCAAAAGGAATGTGCAAAAAATTTGCAATGACAAAAAGATGCACAAAATAAGATAAAAGTTAAAAGATGCACAAAAATGTGCCATCAAAATTGAAAGAGATGCACAAAAATGTGCCATCAAAATTAAAAAAATGCGCAAAGCACCACATGTGGTAATTACTTCTTTCCATACTCTTTTAATCTCCTAATTCAAATTGATCTAATGTTCATTTATAATTTATATTGAAATTTGAAATATAAAATTTTTTATTCATCCTTAGCGCAATGATTTTCTTTATCTTCATGTCTATATTGACACATGCCTTTGATAAATTCTTTTTATTCTCTATGTTATATCACTTCTTAAATTATATGAAATCATATGTTTTGATTTTATTTGCATAGCTTATTTCAATCACTTTCAAGATTAAAATATCAAATGAATTTCATACTTCTGCTTACATTTCTAACCTTCTTTTCTTCTTCACTTTTTGATGTTGTCAAAAAGGGGGAGAAATTGCTTGTTGTGTGTTTGATTTTCATATGTGTAATTGATTGTTTTTGTTTAAGTCTTTTGTGTTGTTTTGTATTGTAGATTTTGTATGTGTATTTGATTGTTTTTGTTTAGTCTTTTGTGTTGTATAAAAATTTGAAAAACAATTTTTTTGTTTAACTAATTCAAATGCCTCCTTATTTTCATGAGTTCATCATTTCAAGGGGAGTTTAGGAGATTCTTAGAATTTGAAATATTACAAACAATAATTATTTTGCCATCATCAAAAAGGGGGAGATTATAGAGAGAGTTGTTATTTGCATGTTTTACACTCTTGCAACTTGTATTGTTTTGATGATTTCAAATATTATTGTTTTATATATCTCGTAACACTTTTTGAAAGATTTGTTTTTGCTCTAGTGTGTACTAATATTTCAAAAAAATCAACTCCAAGCGATGAAGACTACAAATTATTCATTTGTAAACTATAAGTTTTGAAATGAGAGGGAGTGATTGAAATTGAGTGAAAAATTACAACACACACTCTTAGGGGACATTTTTTTTAACTGATCGTACGGGATGAACTTGGTTCGTATGGGACGATCATGTCAATTAATCCCTCGGAAGAGCAATGGATCGAACAAGCGGGTAGAAAGTTTTCTAAGTCCTAATCGTCCAAGACGAATTTGATATTCGTCCCGGGATGAACGTCTCTGGATTCTCACCTTGCACTGTTCATCCAGACAAAAAATATGGTTCATACCGAGATGAAACTCTATGTATTAGATCGTACAGGATGAAATGAACCTTCGTCCCTGGACGAAACTCTCTGGATGAGATCGTACAGGACGAAATAAATTTTCTTCCCTGGATAAAACTCTCTATACAAAATCGTCCCTGGATGAACTGAACCAACTTACCTCAGTTGGTTACGTCCTGTAGAATTTTTGGAACCGACCTATGTAATAATCGTTTCGTACCGGATGAACATAGTTCGTACAGGACGATTAGCGTGTACAAACATAGTTGGTACCAATATACATTAGGATCATTTCTGACACTTTAAGTAAAATAGTCAGGGATGATCCACGATCGTACGGGACGATCCACTGCATACAGAATTGAAAACTTGCAGTTTTTGGGCAGTTTTTCTTGTCTCTTTTATATATAGTTCAAATTAGACTGCCACCCAATCTTTTTGCTCATTGATCTTCGTGCCTATTGGAAGAAGAGTAAAGGAGAGAGTGAGAGAGAGCATTCAAAGAAGGATTTCTACCTCTGGAGCGTGAAGGCTTTGCATGGTGTTCAAAGGTAAGATTTCTTACTTGTGATTTGATATTACTTCACTCTTTTTCTTTTTTCCTTCTAGATTTCTTGCGAAGAGATCTATCAAGGAGATTCGGTTCTCTGCCGACACTTGGAAAGTGTGAAAGGATGAAGGGTTCTCTTCCCACACTAGGAGAGTGTGAAAGGATGAAGGGTTCTCTGCCCACACTAAGAGAGTGTGAAAGGACGAAGGGTTCTCTGTCCACACTAGGAGAGTGTGAAAGGACGAAGGGTTCTCTACCCACATTAGGAGAGTGTGAAAGGACAAAGGGTTCTCTGCCAATACTAGGAAGAGTGTAAAAGGATGACGGTTCTCTGCCGCACCGATTATTGGTGAAAAGAGTGTTTGTAAAGGCTTCTCTGCCTTTCTATGGGTGAAAAAGGAGAGACACTATTGGTATTAGGGCAATACTCAGAGGGTGCCTCTGGGGAGTGGATGTAGGTCTGGTTTAGACCGAGCTGTATAAATCGTGTGCCTTTTTATTTTACTGCTTTTTATTTTCTGCATTTAATTTTGGGTTTTAAAAATTGTGGTTGAAAAACTTTTTATAAAAATTCATTAAAGTTTAATTTCGGTTAAATTTATCAAAAGAGGGAAAATTTTTAAATACCTATTCACCCCCCCCCCCCCTCTTGGTAGCTTTGGGACATTAACTTCGGTTTAACAACCTATTCACTAGACTCAATAAAAAGTAGTTTAATCATTTTGCATTTATTATAGCTAGGTATCTATTCATATTGCTCCATTCATTAAATGGTAAGTCATTTTTTATGCCATTAATAAAATAAGATGGTGCAGAATAACCTTTTTGTACTAAAAAACATATGTTAAAATTAATAGATTGCAAGAAAGTACACATGTAAAATTTTCCAAAATTAAATGGTATGTTATCAAATAAGGTGGAAGAGTTATAGAATAGCATTCTACGATGTTTCTATTTCTGAAATTTTCCATGGATTAATTTTTTTAAGGTTTTCTAAAACACTACTTGTGAGAACCACCCTAATACCAATTGAATGTTCGATGTAGGATGTTAAGCCTAAGTGAACTATCCATAGGTACATCAAGAGGGGTGGTGGAGGGGGGTGAATTGGTAGTTTTAAAACATGAACTGATTATTTTAAAATACAAAACTTTTATTTTTGGATATTTCAGTAATAAAAACACAAGCAATACTATTACATAATGTGGAAGCTAATAAACTTATCAATGTTACACTAATGGTGATAATAATCTAATCAATATAATAAAATATCAATAAAAAAATTTTAATAAGCAATTATCATAGAAATAAATTATAGAAAAAAAATAAAGTGCAGAAAATGAAATTCAAAATCAGCACACTAGAATTTTATAGTGGTTTGGTAAAACAATGACCTACATCCATTCCCCGGAGTCCTCCTCTTTAAGTATTCCATTAAACTTTTAGTGTCTCGCTTTTATCCCCCACAGCTAGGTGGAGAAGACCTTATAATTTTTTCACCAACCTGGTGTGGCAGAGAAACTTGACCACTTTTGATAGTCCTATGTCAGTAACATAAGATATTTTTATTTTAGCGAATTTAAGTCTATCTAGGTATGTAAAAATAATGAACTACGTTAACTCCCAGAGTCCTCTTTGAGTATTATACTATACCTTTAGTGTCTCTTATTTTGGCCCCCATAACTAGGCAAAAAAACTCTTCTAATCTTTTCCCTAACCTGGTGTGTCATAGAAACTTGACCTCTTTTGATAGTCCAATATCTATAACTGTAGATTCTTTAGAGTTTGCTAATTTTTTTTATGTAGGTATGTTAAATTTTAATTATTTTATTTATTGTCCTTAGTTTTATATGCTATATTAATTTGGTTATAGTCATCCTTGTAAATTCATTGATGTCATCTACGACTCTCCCTTTTACATGCACTTTGAGGTTTGTAATTTGAGAAAATAGTAATAAGATAAAGAGTTTGATTTATTATATTTGACTGTCGTATTTATACATGTAATATTGTATAATATTTCTATTTATATTGTTGTGTTAATGAATTTTTAAGCAATTACACGCATAGCTGGGCATGTAGAGTTTTGCGGTTATTATGTTTGAGCTTCTAAATGGATGTCCTCTTTTGTGTGGTGAAAGTAATGTTCAAGTATTTCAAGTCATAACTAGTATATATTCCTCTTATGATTAACTTTTATAATTTTTATTTATGAGTGTCATCTTGATATTTTTTAGCTTTTAAGGAATATAAGAGACAATATACCATTGCCTTTCTAAGCTTATTGTCCATAGATTTCATTTTGATTTGATTGATATATGCATAAGGGATTCAAGGTATGAAATGAAGTTCATAGTATTAAACTAATTGCAAAATTTCAATTAGACATGTTTGACTTATGTTTATGAAAGTATCTAATATTACAATGTTCAACTTATATGTTGATGAATTCTATAAGCTCAAATTTCTAAAATGATTGAGAAAAATATCCAAAAGTTTATTATTCTGGGAGATATGATGCATATAATACCTAATTTTTATAGTAGTTAAGATTCAATAAAGAGCTTTGATAACGTTCTTATAATTTCATCTTTTAATTAGGTTGAACTATTAAGAGACTAGTTTATGCTCTCAATTGTAGTTCAAGGTCTTGCTGGTAATAGAAGTGACATTCTTCCTACTTTTAGGTATTCTTTTAGAATTTTAAAAAATGTGAAAAGTTATTCAATAAGTAATGACTATCTTCCTGCTCACATGATATTCTATTAGAATTTAATTATTGGTTAAAATATTTCTAATTTTTGTGTTAAAATATTATTTTATCATTTTTAGGTTCTAATTATTATGGACTGGTTCAAAGAGATTGTGAATGATAAGCATTTATGGCATGATAAACATTGATATGTTATAACACATTAAAAGAATGAAGATTGATTGAGGGGGTATTCTTGTTTCTCCAAGTGAAAGTAGCTGATAAATGTTGTTTAGAAGCTTGGTGGGGCTAATGAGAGAGAGCACATTACCCAATTGAGTTTCTAACAAATCCACAATGAAAGCATAATTGTGAAATCCCACCATATTTAATTTTATGAAAAAAAATTTCATGCATTTCCATTACCAAAATGATAGCTTGTAGCTTACTGACAGGATTAACCGAGATACAATCTTTAGCATAAGTACTTCTGACCCACATGCTAGTTTGGGCATTAACCCAAAACAATTATCTAATGTACAAGTGATTCTTGCTGAATTTGAGCTCATGATTTGGTTGGAGAGTCAAGCTCAAATTAGGCATGACTCGATTTTAACTTGACTAGTTTACACATCTAATTTCAAATGCACCAAAATTTTATACTTCATTTGTTTTACCTTAACCCAAACAATAATATTTTTAGAACATATTCATTTTACTTTGCACTTTTTATAGGCAATCAAACAGCCTCTTAGTAAATTCTCTAAATTAAAATTTATTAAATCCATACAGTGTTAAATCTTAAAAATTGTTTGGCATAATAGAGATAAAATTTGACTAATTCTAGATGTACTGTTTAGTTCTGTATTTTAGGATTTAACAGAAGTTAGATCAAATAAGAATTCAGTAAAAAATATTAATGATGAAATTAATATACATTAAATATTATAATAAAATTAATTATTCCATATCTAATTATACTTTTTACATACAATTAATAATTATGATTTAATTAATTAATAATATGATTTAAGTTATTATTTTTTTAATTAATTAATATTAGAATTTTTATTTAATCATTAAATATTACTTATTAATATTAATAATCTAACTGCAAAATAAAAAAATCTTATTACTAATATCTATTAATTATCACTTTATAAACAATCTCATAGAAATCTAGTAATCAAAATACATAATTATTAATTAGTGCTAATTTTTATTAATTAATATTTATATTAATTAGCACAAATTATATGTTATAATTTCCCTATAACAGCTAGAAAATCTTTGTCTCTCAATTTTCAACTCAATTCTAGAATTTTATGTGCTTCTTTCTTGTGCAAAATCTTCCTCCTCCAGTTCGCTAGTGACAAATTCGAATGCATAGAGAAAGATTTTTACTAGTAATGACATATATTATTCATGTTGATGATCTTGCTGAAGTCCAGTTGATTAGTCCACTTTTTCGCATCCTCATCGCCCTAGATCATCGGCTAAATGGGTCAATCGTTTCCAGTGTAACTTCTACTAGTGAGTTTATCCCTGATGATCTTTGTTTTTTATATTATAAGACTTTTGCTACTTATAGAGAAAGCTTTTTTAATGATTTCTCTCCTCTTTGTTCCTTTTTCCTATTCTAGCCTTGTCATTGCTATTCAATCAAAGTTTCTTCACCTCCTTGGATAACATTCTCTAGTGGATTGGAAGTGTAACTCACAAAGGTAATGATCTTCCCCCCTTTCACTAAATTTAAGCTTCTTTTCCTAGACAACATTTTCCAACCTAGTCGAAAGTCTAACTCACCACGAAGGTAATGATCTTTATCCCCTTCGCTAAATCAAAGCTTCTTTTCCCTAAGATGATGTTGTCCAACTAGATTATAAGCCACGTCTTTTTCATGAAGGCAATGTTCTTGCCCTTTAATGTGCTTCAAAATTTGGTGCTAAAGAAGATGATATTTTTTTTTGTCATGGCTATCTCATCTCTTTATCCTATAATCACCTGTTCATTATTCTTCCACATCGTCTGCTTTGCAAGTTTTGAAGGAGTTACTAAATCAAAGCTTCTTCGCCTCCTTGGACAAGTCTGGCTCACCGCAAAGGTAACAATCTTTCCCCCATTTTGCTAAAATGAAGCATCTTTGCCTCCTTTGACAACGTTCTTTCCAAGCAGATGAGAAGTCCCAATTGTAGAGAGAGTTGTTATTTCCATGTTTTACATTCTTGCAACTTGTATTGTTTTGATGATTTCAAATATTATTGTTCTATATATATCCTAACACTTTTTGGAAGATTTGTTTTTGCTCTAGTGTGTACTAACATTTCAGGAAAATCAACTCCAAGCTATGAAGACTTCAAATCAATTTTAGCAAATATTCATTTGTATATTATAAGTTTTGAAATGAGAGGGAGTGATTGTAATTGAGTGAAAAATCACAACATACACACTTGGGGAACAATTTTTGTGAACTGATTATACGGGACGAACCTGGTTCGTACGGGACGATCATGTCAATTAACCCCTAGTAAGAATAATGGATCGAACAGGCGAGCAAAAAATTTTCTAAGTCCTAATCGTCCAGGATGAATTATATATTCGTCCCAGGACGAACGTCTCTGGATTCTCACCTTGCACTGTTCGTCCAGACGAAAAATATGGTTTGTACCGGGATGAAGCTCTCTGTATGAAATCGTACAGGACGAAATAAATTTTCGTCCCTTGATGAAGTTCTCTGTATGAAATCGTATAGGACGAAATAAATTTTTGTCCCTGGATGAAACTCTCTGTATAACATCGTCCTAGGATGAAACCTGTTTGTCCCAGGACAAATTGAACCGACTTACGTCAGTTGGCTACATCCTGTAGAATTTTGGGAACGGACCTATGTAATAACCGTTTCGTACCGGACGAACATAGTTCGTACGGGACGATGAGCGTGTAAAAACATAGTTCGTACCAATATACATTAGGATCGTTTCCGACACCTTAAGTAAAATGCTCCAGGACGATCCATGATCGTTCGTGACGATTCACTGCGTACAGAATTGAAAACTTGTAGTTTTTAGGTAGTTTTTATTGTCTTTTATATATATAGCCCAAATTAGACAGCCACCCAATCTTTTTGCTCATTGATCTACGTGTCTATTGGAAGAAGAGTCAAGGAGAGAGTGAGAGAGAGCATTCAAAGAAGGATTTCTACCACTGGAGCGTGAAGACTTCGCTTGGTGTTTAAAGGTAAGATTTCCTACTTGTGATTTGATATTACTTCACTCTTTTTCTTTCTTCCTTCTAGATTTCTTGTGAGGAGATCTGTCAAGGAGATCCGGTTCTCTGTCGACCCTAGAAGAGTGTGAACAGACGAAAGGTTCTTTGCCCACACTAGGAGAGTGTGAAAGGAGGAAGGATTCTCTGCCCACACTAGGAGAGTGTGAAAGGACGAAGGGTTCTCTGCCCACACTAGGAGAGTGTGAAATGATGAAGGGTTCTCTGCCCACACTAGGAGAGTGTGAAAGGACGAAGGGTTCTCTACCCACACTACGAGAGTGTGAAAGGCTGAAGGGTTCTCTGCCCACACTAGGAGAGTGTGAAAGGACGACGGTTCTCTACCGCACCGGGTAGTGGTGAAAAGGGTGTTTGTAAAGGCTTCTCCTCCTTACTGTGGGTGCAAAAGGAGAGACACTATTAGTATTAGTGTAATACTCAGAGGGTGCCTCTAGGGAGTAGATGTAGGTCTGGTTTAGATCGAACCACTATAAATCGTGTGTCTTTTTATTTTACTGGTTTTTTTTCTGTATTTAATTTTGTGTTTTAAAAATTGTGGTTGAAAAACTTTTTATAAAAATTCATTAAAGTTTAATTTCGATTAAATTTATCAAAAGAGGGAAAATTTTTAAATACCACTTCACCCCCCCTCGTGGTAGCTTTGGGATATTAACTTAGGTTTAACACCTATTCACTAGACTCAACAAGTGGTATCAGAGCTTTGTTTCAAAATCATAAGTTTAAAACTATTTCAAATGGATGTGAAAAGTGCCTTTTTAAATGGGGTAATTGAAGAGGATGTCTTTGTAGAACAACCTCCAGGTTTTGAAAATTCTAAATACCCAAATCATGTTTTCAAGTTGAAAAAGGCATTATATGGATTAAACAGGCACCTAGGGCTTGGTATGAGAGGTTGAGCACCTTTCTACTTGAAAGATTTTTTGAAAAAGGAAGTGTGGATAAAACTCTCTTTTTAAAGAAATTTGGAAAGGACATACTCATTGTTCAAATTTATGTAGATGATATCATTTTTGGATTTTCAAATAAAAATCTTTGTGATGATTTTTCTAAAATAATGAGTAGTGAATTTGAGATGAGTCTAATGGGAGACTTAAATTACTTTCTAGGCTTTAGCATTAAGCACTTGAGGAAGGTACATTTCTTAGCCAATCTAAATGTGGTAAGGACATCCTCAAAAAATATGAAATGGACAATGCTAAACCTGTTAGTACACCAATGAGTTCCTCAGTTCAGTTGGATAAGAACCTTAAGGGAAAATCTGTTGATCAAAAGAAATTTAGAGGGATTATTGGATCTTTACTTTACTTGACTGCTAGTCGACCCAATATCATGTTTAGTGTTTGTTTGTGTGCTAGATTTCAATCAAATCCAAAGAATCACATTTGACAGTAGTGAAAAGGATTTGAGATATTTGCTAGGAACTCAGAACTTAGGAATTTGGTATCCTAAGTTTAGCTCTTCATTTGAAATTGTTGGTTATTTAGATTCTGATTTTGCAGGCTGTAGGGTGGATAGGAAAAGCACTTCTTGAAGATGTCAATTCATTAGAAATTCATTAGTTTCATGGTCTAGTAGAAAAACAAAAATTCAGTGGCCCTATCTACTGCAGAAGCAGAATACATTACACTAGGAAGTTGTGTGGCACAAGTACTTTGGTTAAAACAACAGTTGATTGATTTAGGATTAACTATAGGCACTATACCAATTTATTGTGATAATACTAGTGCTATTTACATTTCAAAAATTCTATTCAACATTCAAGAACCAAACACATTGACATAAAACATCATTTCATAAGGGATCATGTATCCAAAGGAGAAAATGAACTTAATCATGTTTCAACAGAAAATCAACTTGTAGACATTTTTACAAAACCTTTAGCCTTTGATACTTTCAGTACATTAAGAACTAGGCTTAAAGTGATTGATTTAAATGCTTAGATAAAAATGTTTTTCTGCAAAATTGATATTTTAATTTTTTTTTTTTGTTTTTTTTTTTTGTGTTCATTGTATTTTGTTTTATTTTATTTTGTTTTGTTGTTTTATTTATTTTTGTGATGTTTCCTTCTTAAATAGTTTGTGTATTTAAGTTTGTCTTGTTTATTTTTATTCATTTTTATTTTGAGTGTGAAAATGAAATTTAGTGGTCATCATCGGCCGGGACGAAAATTTTTTGTACTGGATGATGTGTGTAAAATGACAAACCGAGTAATTTGAACCGTCTTAAGAACAGTTTTAAATGTTGTCGTCTGTACGATCGTCACGATCGTCCGGGATGAAATATTTTTCAAACGACGGGATGATTAAATGAAGCAGTTGAATGGATAAGACAATTTTTATTATGAACTTCGTCCGTACGAACCTTTGGTTCATCCATACGAACACATGTCGGTTTATGGCGGGGGATGATTTTCAACTGCCATTAAAATGAGTTAAATTTTTGATTCGTCCGTACGAACACGTGTTCGTCTGTACGATCGTCTTGGTCAAAAGCCTGTATGAAAGGATGCTTCAAAAATTATGTGTTTACGAAAAGTCGTTATTTTTTAAACTCATTCGTTCGTCCATACAAAATATTTTCGTATAGGACGAATCGAATTCGTACTGGACGAACAAAAATTTTGACTGGTACGAATAGTGGATCTTCATTAAATTAACAATAATTTTTACTGAACAGTCACATTCACACATCTTCTTTCAAACATTCCACTCTTTAAATCTCTCAACGGCAAGTTCTAGCAAGTGCCAAAAGACCTTGGCTAAGGGTCCTCTAAGAAAATACATCTGAAAACTTCCTTTCTAGAGCAATGATGAATCATTTGCTAAGTTTGTCTCTGTAAAAATCACCCCATCTAGAGTTCTCCTGCAGGATCAATTAACCTTTAAGGTAATGCACTTGTTTGCCTCTACCCAATTTAGTTTAATCCTCACTTTAGTACACTTCTACAATAGGGAAACCTTTCATTATTTCTTGGCAAACATGTCATTCAACTCCGACCATTCTGTCATCAGTTCTTTTGTTTTAAAAAAGAAAGCTGAAATCTCCAAGGATGACTTTGGTATCTTCCTAAACTTAAGGACTGAAGGCTTAACAGCACATACCTTAACCACCACAAGTTTTGATTGGACTGAAGTTAATCGTGTGTGATTAGAGATAGGAGAATTAAGGATCATTTGCCTAAAGTTTCAACCATGGTGTGTGATGCCCATATCATCCAGCATGTATTAAGAACTTCCATTATACCTAAAGCTGGTGATAGAGTCAACATCACTTCTCTTCTTTCTACTATTACCTACTTGATTATGACTAGATAACCTATAGATGAGG